>QLPI01001580.1:0-10179 GCA_003314275.1 Chroogomphus rutilus
CTGGCATTCTCCCTAGGCCTGACAAAGGCATCCCAGACCCTCTGCCTACCCACAAGTCCACTTAGGCACTGGTAAGGGGATCCAAAAGTGAATATATATAAAAGAGAGAGACTAAGTACAATATCAATGCAAACCTGGTAAGGGGATCCAAAAGATAATAAGATGAGGATCCCTTACCTAAGCAGCCAACTATATAGCTAGTGACTGTGACATGAGTAAGTCATGTCACAGTCAATGAACAAGTGCAGATGAGAATTAAACTAAAGCATTAACAGGGGGAGTGTCAAGTGTCGGTAATGCTGAAGATATGGACGGGGAGTGGCCAAGTCCTGCAGGCTGAAAGTAGTGGCTTTAGCTTCAATGTACTCATGCATTGCACTCTACTTTCCATGTGTGCCACCAATTTGGAACAGAAGGGATACTCAGAGAGTGTCGAAGGTGCTGGCCCAAGTAGAGGACTTTACAGGGGAAAGGGAAGGTAAGGGGCCTAAGCCTAGTCGATACCCAGAATGAGGGAGTATGTACATACATATCCTACTTATATAGGTTAAGAAGCAACATGTGGAATAAGGAATGTGGGACAATAAGGTATGCAGAGCATGTGGGGGTATTATCCACAATGAGTAAAAATAGAATGGAGGAATGTAAATGGGGATAGGACAATGAGAATAGAATAATAGAAATGTGGCCAAGGATAGGATAATGGGGAGTGCCCAACTATAAAACAATGGGTCATGGCCAAGGATAAAACAATAGTCAGATGTCCTGAGGTAATTTGGGTCGAGGATTAAGGAGTGGATGGGGTGGGATTAATGGATGGTAAATGGGGCAAAGTGGATGAGGGATAGGGACAAGGCATGTGGATGGTGGATGTGCTAGCTGAGACTGGCATACCAAGTGACTTGCATGCAGCTTGGACACTTGTGTGTGGACATAGTCTGACTGCTCAGTCCACATTGCCAAATTACCAGACACTTGGTACGTGTACTTGGCAGGGAGGAAGATAGAAAAGTAGAAGATATACTGGGAAAAGAATAAACATTAAGGAGCAGGAGGCTGTCCTCTAACATGCTCCTTGCATGTCTACCTGTACCATGCCCACTCCTTCCACAGCCACCTGCACCATATCTGCTCATTGCACATCTACCTGTGCTATACCTGCTCCTTACACATCTACCCATGCTGTGCCCACTCATTCCATGTCCACACCAGTCCTTGCATGTCCATTTCTCCTACACCTGCTCCTACACTGCCACGACCACACATCATACTTTGACTTACTCGGTAGTACTGACCAACCAACCCTTACTCATATCATCCCATGGCGTACGATTTCAGTTCGGTACACCCGGTTCATCACCTGGTTCATTATCCTTTTCCCCAACCCCTATTCTTTATCATCCCTACACTCTTTTTCTTTCCCCCTCACTCGCTTACCCTCGGGACGTTCACTATTCTCTGCCACTTACTTGCGGCCCTATTGTTTTATTCTCGGCCATTCCTTATTGTTCTATTTCTTTCCCACAATCTCACCCGCTTATATTTCATTGTCTTACTCTCACATTATTCTATTCTAATCGCTGTGGACTATACCTACATGGTCTTCATACCTTATTCTTTTTTCCATGTCTTATGCCACCCTTATTCCACATTCCGCCTCTCAGCCTATATAAGTAGTAGATGCGTGTACATAGTTCCTCAGTCTGAGTATCAACTAGGTTTACGCCTCTCTACTCTCCTCGTTCTGTTCAGAAGTCCTTACTTGGGCCAACACCCTCGGCATCTGCCTGAGTATCCTTTCCCGTTACAAGTTAGTGGCACGCACAGGAGGCAGGGTGCAATGCACGAGTACATTGAACCCAAGCCACCCCAACTGGCCTGCAGGACTTGGCCGGTTCCGACAGCACCATTGGCAGTACTGAGACCTGACATACACCACCTGTCACCCTTGCTCCTGCACTTCCACCCACACCCACTCCTGGCACCTCCACCCTACACATTCCCTTCATTCATGCACCTGTACCCATGCACCTCTTGCTCTCTCATAGTGTTTGGCATGGGTAACTCCTAGATATTTTTTGTCTACCCATACCCATACCCAAGAATACCCTTACCCTTAGCAACAGGTAGTGGGTTATTATGGGTATGGGTATGGGTACCTATAGGTACAACAGGTATTTTTTTTACCTGCAACCCACAATGGGTATAAATTGACTCAATACTGAAAATTAATATATTTTTTATTATAAAAATTGGACACCTATGGGACACCTTCTGGACCCAGCTCTAGCAATGTATGAGCACCCCAAAACCTCAGGCTGGTTCGGCCAATCAGGGTATCGTCAAGACTTTGGGTATCTTTATTGAAGTTAATGTAAGAAAAATAATGCTTCCTATCTTGAAATGTGATGATGTAGAAATCAGTGAGCCATCTTCATCAAATGGATGTATATTGTTTACATATTTTTGTATAGATATTGGTGTTTGACACATTGCTGAGTCATATAGTTATAAACTATCCCTTCAATGGGATGACACAGCTCCAGCATATAGATGACATACACATATAGGCAAATGCACCTAGGCTTCCCAGGAGACAGGATGGGGCTACCAGCAACCCCAATGCAAACAGCACCCTACCTCAGGTGCACCCAGGTACACATCTGCCTTAGGTATAGATGACATACACACACAGGCAAATATACCTAGGCTTCCCAGGAGGCAGGATGGGGCTACCAGTAACCCCAATGCAAACAGCACCCTACCTCAGGTGCACCCAGGTACATATCTGCCTTAGGTATAGATGATATACACACACAGGCAAATGCACCTGGGCTTCCCAGGAGGCAGGATAGGGCTACCAGAAACCCCAATGCAAACAAATTAATGGAGCAGTGGTTGGACAGGGTGTTGTATGTGAATGTGCTGTATATGTTGTGTGAGGTGGGTGATACCAATCGATTGGTGAATCCATAGAGGGGTGGGCAGGCAGGGTGTTGTACATGAATACATACAACTTTGAGATTTATGGTGAATCTGATAAATATGGCCACAATACAGCTGCAGGAAAGTATAAGTAAGTTTCATGACCATCCTTATGCTCACATGTTTACTACTTCTCATCTTCTCATAGGGACCAATTCTGCATGCTTTCTTTTAATTTGTCACAACCTGACCATCATCTTTTATGACTTAGCATAGGGATGCATGCCCTTCCAGCACTTCAGCTCTCCCAAATGTCACTCAAACAAGTCATACACATACCACCATGCCTGGAAGTGGAAGCATCTAAGACAATCTTGTGCCAATCAAGTAAGTCATACACATATGTCCATGGCTGCAAGTCACTTACTACCTTTCAATTCCCCTCAGCTCCGACCCTCCTCCAGACACCTACAGTGATGATTAATCTGAGACTTTTAATCTGTAGTTGGGTCTGGCAGATAGGGTTTCCTGGGGTTTTCCCGTGCTTTTTATATCGGAGAGTCGGTGGGACAATGAGGGGAATGATTCCCTAGATTTTCCTGTGATTTCTATAGTATGTATCACTAGGAAATATATTGCTCTACAGTGAATCTACTGGAGCTGAGTCCTGGGTTTACTCTCCGCTTAGGCGCCGTACCGGGAAACCGGCCTGGGCGCCAAAGCGTCGGTTTAACGATTTGTGGCTCTCCCACAAGTAAGATATAAATTGTAATGATATAATATAATAGTTGTGGTTGGAAACCCAACTGTGACCTGGCCTTGCTGTACGACGAGTAGCTGGTGTCTTAGTCCTGAATAGGAAAGTATGCTCGGCGCTTAACCTTCCGGTTCAGCACGAGTGATGGGTTTATAGTTGTAGCCTAATGGCTAGTGCGATGGGGGGCAATGATATAACTATAATTGCTTGTTTAACTACTACAAGTAGCTCTGTACTTATATGAAACAGAACATGGTTGGTAAGACGAAAACTTCACGGAGTGAAGTTTAGAAGCCGGCCTAATGCGGCCGTGCGCATGGTACACCCGCATATATGCAGTGGAATTGATATGTAGGAAAACTTCACAGGGGGAATATGGAAATAGAGTAGAATATGAAATAGAATGAATAAGAAACCACATGCCAGTGTATCTCCTTCCCAACGTGTCCAGATGATGTGAGCTGGCCCTTGGGGTAGGTATGGGGCCGGGTAGAGAGTGTGGGGTAAAACCCGCTCCTAAAATCATGGGAATATTTAGGTATCTTCCTCATAGTGTGTGGAGTCCTGGTATGGAGTCTCGTGTTGATTGGGGAATTGTTGGGGGAGATAATGGATGTTTAGTGTAGAATATATATATATAATTGACTCAATAATGCCTGGTTCTAACATACAGAGGGCCTTGGGCTATGCCAGATGTAGCAAGTGGCATCCTGACTGGGCAGCAGACTCGTACCCTTGGGCATGCTACCACCATTATGAGCAACAATGCGCCTGTCAATGCACTTGCAGACCTTAGATCCAGGCATACCAGACTCCTTGCGGCAATGGGGGTAAAGTATTGAAAGAGATTGAGGGGCCAATCCTTAAGAAACTTGAACTTCATCATTTCTTTCAACTCTACCAACTGGTAATTGCAGGCAAGTTGAAAAGCACTTGGATCCTCCTGAGCTGTATCCTGATTATAAACATGATGGTAAGTGGGAAAGTGAATTGTTGTTGGTACAATAAATGTTTCTCACCTGTTCAAAAATGATCCATCTCATCTAGCATCCAGACCAAGGATGATTAGCATGAACAATTGGGTTTCATGTACGACACCTGTCATATGCATTTGCATACGAAAGGCATGCATTGCACATGCAAATGTATGACACACATGTACATGCTGCATGCACACATGTACAACATCTGTTGTATGCATTTGCATACAACATGCATGTGCCACATGTGCACATGTACAACATCTGTTGTATGCATTTGCATATAACATGCATGTGCCACATGTGCACATGTACAACATCTGTTGTATGCATTCACATATGACACAAATGTGCATTGCAAGCACACATGTACGACACCTGTCGTATGCATTTGGCAGTCTACAGTCCATGTGCAATTTATTGGTCATGGGAGAACTCAGCATGTTTGACAATTTACATGATTGCATGTGGTAGTGCATTTGACAATTGCACGATGGTTTGGGCATGCAAGAAGGGCTGTATCAGATGCACAAGCAGTGGCTGCGGTGGTCAAAAGCAATCAGAAGATTGCAGTGGTCATGAAGGTGGGGACATACCTATTTGTTCACATCCATCGGTCATAGATATGTGTGTTTAACATGATTGAAGGGTACATAGTTGGTATATATTGTTAGTAAGATTCAAGGGTAGGGCTGTCAGGACATGTGGTGCACTGGTATTGCCACATTGTGCATGTGGTTGGGAGCATGGCCATGCTGATATAAGTGAGGTTGGTGCTGAACTTTGATTATATCAGCCACAGAATATTTTAAATTAATTCTGATTTTTTAAAATATGAAAATATATTGATTTTGAGTACATTTATATGACCAGGGTGTGGCTGGACTTAGATAATAATTTTGCTTACAAAGTGCTGACTAAAAACCCACTTCAACCTGCCTGCAAGTATGGGTTTGGGTCAGGTTAGCAATCCTGACTCTGACCCTTACCCACACTACCTGTACCTGCTACCTGCGTGGGTTGTCAATACCCATGCTAATCACTACTCTCTTATGTACCTGATGTACTGACCATCATGCACACTGCACCTGCATCCCACATCTGCCTCTCACATCTGATGTATATGACATACCTGATATACCATACACTTGATGCACCTGCAGCACCTGTACCTGCACTCTCTCTTGCACTGGCTGTCAGTGGTTGGTTGCTGGCATACCTGCTTGTTATTATCACTGTCACACTAGTCACAATTGCATGACTTCTATAGCAACCCAGTCTGCAGGATGGAAGAGACAGAAGCCAGCCAATGTAGTATCAAGAGCAAACCTTACCCAGCTAGCTGCAGGTAAAGAAGAGTTGAAGAAAAGGTTTGGCAAAGCACCAGCTATAACTGAAAAATATGAACAATGCTGGCAACAGGATTATAAGTGGTTGAAAGAACTTATGGAGTCTGAGGCTAGGATTGAGGTCCCTCCAGGATGCCCTGATCATGTTAATGCCAGCTTATAAAACTGGCCTGTAGAAGACCTGGTGGGTGTATTTGACAAGAAGCCTACTCAACCCTCTCCCTGGGTTTTGGCATTATTTATTGCCTCTAACTGTTTTGGGAAAGATTCATATGGCCCTGCCACTGCTTGGCCGATCTATTCTGCATTCAAGATGTTGTGGCACCAAGTGTATGTGACTTTTCTAATCTTTCTCTGTTCAAGGTTTCTAATATGATGATAGTGATCCAAATGTGCATTACCAGAGGCACTAACTCTGGGATGCAGAACAACAACTTGCTCATGGAAATCCAGCATTGTCAACTGAAGTAGATGAAGTTATCTCAGCAGTCAAAAACCAATAGAGCTTCAAAGGAACACAATCCCATTCTTATGCAACGAGTAAAGAATACATAGACCTGATAATGGATTGGTCCAATGTACAGTGCCCTCCTACCACATTGTGAGAATTAGGTACACTCTCTGGAGAAGACTATTATAATTGCCTTCCTAAAGTAACAAAACATTATTTCATACATGCATTTGCAACCAGTGGCTGGACTATCTAGATCAGTTAAGCTAATTTTGAAACAATTAATTGATACTAATCTACATGCATTTCAGGAATTTTGAGCTTGCCAAGCTCCAATTCAGACATGTTCTTAAGGGTGCATACACAGATGATAGGTATAAATTCCAACACCTCCTCATCACTTTAGAGAACCAGAAAGGCTGGCAAAACAAGCTAAGTAAAGAAGCTGAGTTGCAGGGTCATCACTATGAAATATATCCACAATGTGAGATGTCTACCATGTTGGAGAAACACCAAAATATCTATTAATAGGCATTAGTTACCCATCTGGTTACCTCCCTGCACTATGACCCCTTAGCGTTTAAGTAACTACTATAACTAACACATTTGTGTTGTAGTAGAAACTTACTGGTAAAAAGCCCAGTCACTCTGTTGATGAGTCCATTGTTTTAGTGGCCATTGAGCCCAAAGTCTTGTTCCATTGAGTTTCTGTCTTTGTTTTCCCTATTCCTCTCTCCCACATGCTTCTAGAGATTAAAAGTCTCAGTCTCTCTGACTGGGCAGCTTGCCAACTTCTATTATGACCAATTACGATACATTCCTGTCCTCGCACATCTTGCTCAGCGTATATATCATCGATGTCGGCAACTGTCAAGATTCGGTGACGCCGAGATATCGGTTAAGTCCTGCAAACCGTTATGGGGTGGCTAGGCTTCAACGTGCTCTTGCGTTGCGCCCTGCTGTTCCATGCGTGCCACTAATTTGGATAGTGAGAGGAGCCTTGAGAGGATGCCGAGGGCGTCGGCTCGAGCGAAGGACTTTAGAAATAGAGAGCGGACAAAGGGGTGCGAATCAATCGATATTCTGAGTGAGGAACTATCTACATACATCCCGCTACTTATATAGTTAAGAAGCAAGATGTGGAACAGGGTGGCGTAAGGAATGGAGACAATAAGGTATGAGGCAACCACATGGAGGGATTGTCCACAGTGATCAGAAATAGAATAAGGAATGTAAGCGGTATTAGAATAATAGAGTATGGCTGAAAATAAGATAATGAAATGGTGGGCGGGAATAGAACAATAGAGGGCGGCCTAAGATAAAACAATGGCAATGGCCAGGACAATGAGTGGCCGTCATGTTGTTCGGGGGAAACGGGTTAAGGAGTGGATAGGGGGTGAAGGAACAATGAAAGGGGATGTACGAGAGGAGTGGTCCATACGATGGACTGGATGTACCGAGCCGAGGCCGCACGGTGGTGTGAGATAATGTAGGTGAGGGCCGGTTGGTCGGTATTCCCGAGTGAGTCGGTACTCGGTGTTGCGGGCTTGACAGCAACACCCCTCGCACTGTGCCATGTCACATGCCGGCTGCCAACACATCCACCATCATTCACCTCCATGTTCATACCTCAAGTCCTGACACTCCCACTCGCCCACAGTCATAACACCAACCTCTTCCCCTAGCTGTATATACCAGTTTTCAAGGGGTGTGCACCTGACTTCAAGGGGTGCCCCCATACTTTTAATAACAGCGCACCACTCGTGCATCGCCCACTCGTCATGTCATTTTTGCACCGTTTGCGCATTGTTCCCTCACACCATTCTTGCCATCACTCACCCATTGCAATGCATCATCCTGTCATTCTTATCGCATGACGTGTATCGTACACACCATCGTTCACATACCACTCTCTCGCCGCACATCATGCATCACACACACTATCACCATTCTCGCCAGGCATCGTCACATTGTTCTCAGCATGCGTCATCGCACTGACACCCGTCACATTTCATGCCATTTGCACATCATTCACATGCACTGTTCTCGCCATGCATTGTTACACTGCTCTCACTGGGCGTCATCACACGGTTCTCACCACCATCGTCGCACTGTTCTCGTCATGATCATTCACCGCACCACTCTTGCCATGCGTCGTCACACCATTGGCGCTGCGTCCATTCGCACCTTTTGTGCCGTTTGCACATCATCCACTCACACGATGTTTGTACACTGCTTACCCATCACACTGACACTTGCACCGCTCACGCGCCATTTGCGTGCCATCCACACACCGTTCACTCGCACACCATCAATTTGTGCTTCTTGTGCACTGCTCATTCGCACATCGTCCATATACGCCATCTACTCATGTCATTCATGTACCGTCAGTCGCATACATTGGCGTTTTATGGTGCAAG
The DNA here is from genome assembly GCA_003314275.1 of Chroogomphus rutilus. Lineage (NCBI taxonomy): Eukaryota > Fungi > Basidiomycota > Agaricomycetes > Boletales > Gomphidiaceae > Chroogomphus > Chroogomphus rutilus. The sequence continues at coordinate 8,883 of QLPI01001580.1, forward strand.
CCCTAGCACTCTCTCGTTACTCGGAGTACATATGGCTTGAAGAAGTGTGTTGGAGAAATGCCAAAAGATCTATTAATAGGCATTAGTTACCCATCTGGTTACCTCCCTGTGCTATGACCCCTGAGCGTTTAAGTAACTACTATAACTAACACATTTGTATCATAGTAGAAACTTACTGGTAAAAAGCCCAGTCACTCTGTTGATGAGTCTGTTGTTTTAGTGGCCATTGAGCCCAAAGTCTTGTTCCGTTGAGTTTCTGTCTTTGTTTTCCCTATCCCTCTCTCCCACATGCTTCTAGAGATTAAGAGTCTCAGTCTCTCTGACTGAGCAGCTTGCGAACTTCTATTACGACCAATTACGATACATTCCTGTCCTTGTGCATCTCACTCAGCATATATATCATCAATGTCGGCAATACCCCTCATACTGTGCCATGTCACATGCCGGCTGCCAACACAGCCGCCATTGTTCACCTCCATGTTCATCGCAGCATGCACCTACTTTGAAGGGGTGCATCGCTACCTCAAGGAGCCAGGACCCATACCTCAAGTCCTGACACTCCCACTCGTCCACTGTTATGGCCCATGCAGCCAAATAAACCCACATGGAACACCACAACCACCCGCACTGTTTCTGGAACCTTTCCGATCGACCAAAGCCCGAACAACCGTTTTCCGGATGTCCGAAATACATTCCGAGGTTCCGCGATCCCGACCCTCCGAAGACTCCGAAGTCAAGGTTCCGTTACCTTGATAACCAATGCGCAGGACCATCGAGTACCTCACTCCCTTGTTCTCTCCTTTATATTGACCCCTTGTACTCTCCTTCTCCTTGTTTTATGACCGGCAAAGATAGTACAAGGATAGTCACATGTATATAGTCTGCCAGTCGACTGGACTGTCCGCTAGTACGAATATCGACTTAGTCTCCCTCGCACTTTCCGTCCAAACTGACCTCCGGTTTCCGAACATTCAGGAAACGAGGACTTCCGGAAACCTCTCGGAATCATTGGAAATAACCTTAGAGGCACCTAGCTAAGTGTCAGGAACTGTACGCCGGCAAGCCGACTATTCAATTCAGCCCACTCAGCCCAACTCCGCTCTCGCTCGCTATTCACATTATGCCCTCAGCCCATGGACTATATGCACCTCGTGCATCCGTCTTGGCGTCATGTGCTCCTGTCAAATCACTCCACTCATTTATGTCACATTCCATATGCTCGCTTTTCCATTCCGAACTCATTTACGTTTAATATCCTTCATTACATTTCATTTACTTTTCATCTGTTCGCAATTCC
>QLPI01001582.1:0-18914 GCA_003314275.1 Chroogomphus rutilus
CACAAGCCATGCAGACAATCACTCAGGCGTCTGCCTGCTATGCATCTGTCCCCCGAGAACTGCCCGTCCCTGGACCAAGTTTTCAGATGCCTCAGACCCCAGCTCACCCCCCAGAGCCTTCCTCCGACTCCGGATTTTCGGACACAGACCAACACCAGCATTCGAACTTGACCAACCCGTTCCTCGTGAACCACCCCCCGGCAATTCAACAATCATTGCCATCGGATAGGCGGCCCAACTCAGGACCATCCACAGCAGCGCTGTCAGACCAGTCGGCACCCCCCTACATACCACCACCCGTTGCACCACCTGCCGTACCCCCGTTCGCTGCACCACCCCCCATCTCCCAACCCCATGTCGCACCACCCGCCGCAGCACCGCCGCCTCCTGCACAACCGGGAGGGGCCCCCACCTTAGGACCCAATGTCGTGCCCGATCTCACTCAGGCCCTCATTACGCTGGCAAGTAACTTAGCCAGCCCCAGAAGATCAGCTCCCCGCCCCACCAAGGTTCGGGATCTGGATACCTTCGATGGATCTGATACAAGAAAACTACAAGCCTTCCTAGTGCAATGTAGGCTGAACTTCCATGACCGCCCTGATGCCTTCGACACTGAGAGCGCCAAGGTAACCTACGTACTGTCGTACCTGACCGGTACCGCCCTGGACTGGTTCGAACCAGCCCTCTCCGCCCCCGACGAGCCAGACTGGCTCCATGACTATGAGGAGTTTGTGAACAAACTCAAAACCAACTTCGGCCCCCACCACCCAGAAGGAGAAGCCGAAGCAGACCTCAAGACCCTCTGCATGCGCGATAATCAGCGCATCACGAAATATGTAGTCGAGTTCAATCGACTAGCCACCCACGTCCACTGGGGCGATGCTGCACTTTGTCGCCAGTTCTACAACAGACTCCCCAGCAGAATCAAGGACGAGATCTCTAGAATAGGAAAACCCCATTCCCTGCTTCAACTCTGTCTCCTGTCCCAATCCATCGATGCCCGCTACTGGGAACAACGATCGGAAATTGCCAGAGAACCCCCCTCCACCCGGAACTTTGACCGCCCCTACGACAGAGGGAGGACCCCCGTGACCATGTATTCGGCCCCTAACATGGGCAATAAGATGGCCTATGTAGGCCAACCTGCGACCCTGTCCAGTGGCAGCAGGACTACCACGGATCTTTCGTCCAGATTAGGGAAAGACGGAAAACTTACGCCACAAGAATGGCAACGCCGCTTCGAACAAAACCTCTGCCTCTTCTGCGGCAGATCGGGCCACCCAGCCAAGGAATGCCCAAGATCCACCACCACAGTCACCAAGGGGCGAGCAGCCTCTGTGATGGAAGAGGTTGAAGAAGAGTCTGAGACGTCAGATGCTTTGGAAACCGAGGAATAAGAAGTTAGGCCCCCGACTCCAGCACCAGTGGTTCGCATTGAACACCAACTATGCCTATGGACGTAAAATAAAACAACACATCCAGCCCTTTTCAGGAATATGACCTCCCGTGACCAATCATCGAAAAGATTTTGACCCCTATGCGGAAACACTCTGACCCTCCGAACTCCAAATCCAACCCTCCTGAACACCCATGACCATCCGTCGATAAGTTTCGACCGTGACCCTCTGAAAATCCGTCAGATTCTAGTTACCGGACACCACACGCTCACCCACCACGATCCAACGATCGATAGGGTATTGAGTACTACTTTGTTTAGCCTACGTCCGGACTGATTCTTGGCAATATGGAGCCAGCAGTCTTCACTCAGCGCTCAATACGACCCTCTGAACTCCACTCAGGAAGAACCCTGACCATCGCGAAATTCCGTACCGTCCCTTAGACTAACGGTACCATGTAGATTCTCTCAGCTAGACTCTTTTTCTTGTTAGAGTATTAATACGAGCTAAAACTAATCAACAATTTCAACTGAGACTCGAGCCTTGCAGGACATTCCCCGAATCCCGACGACACTACCTCCGTCCAAGCGACAATCTGGTAGAATGAATGCTACGATCTCCATGACTAATGCGAACATCACACCATGACCCTGGAGTCGAATGAACAAGGAAACATCCACCAAAAGGAGGAAAACCAACCAGAGAACAACCCATCAATTGGGAAACACCGACAGCTCCCCTCCAGGAAAAACCACCTTGATGCCTTCCATGATCACACTCACGACCCAATAATACAGAGATCCATTTATTATTATTAACATGGAATACCCAGGCCTTGGACGGAACCAACCCGACCATAAACTCATACTGTTCCAACTTGGACCAGCCCTAGAGGCTCCACCCCTTGAACCCCTTAGAACCACCCAACGGACCCCTCACATCGAACATCCACATTCCGCGACCAAGTCACTCAAAAGACTCGCCCGAGACTCCCCCGGTCTCCGAAGGACAAACACCGCCCGAGAACTGATCATGGGGACCAACCCCCTGACTAACCAAGGATGACAACATATCGACAAGATTCCGAGCCAGTGTAACCTCCCCTGAACACAATTCCGACAACTCGATAATCCACAGCAGGCAACTATCGAGTGCCATGAGGAGATCATGGAAATAACTCGATGTCACCTGGAAGGCATCCAGATGGGTCAGAAACGCGGAAATCTGATCGAAGGCTTCCGGACCATTGGCCCCTGCCACCAGGCCACTAGGGATAACACCCCGCACTGACCGACCTAGAGGATGATCTCTGGACGGTAACGGATCTAGGAAACACCCCTGCACTACGGAGAAGTTAGAGGAAGGAGAAATTAAGCTGGTTAGACAAACCGAGGGAATCACGAATCGCAACAGCACGAGCCCGCAACGCCATCACATCAGCATCAATGCCCCGCAGGCATCGAACTTCATCCTCGAGACCCCCGTTGGACTCCCCCGACGACACTCTGGAGAGGAAAAAATGGGAAAGAATTCCAAAACTTCCCGAGGGTTGAGGATCCACGTTCTCCATTGGGGAAAGGCCCCCCCAGTTCTGCAAACACCCCCTTTTTATAGACAAACGAACCATCAGCGCTTATCGATCAAAACATCCCAGGGAACTATCAAAGAACTCCCACAGTAATGTCCGTCTTAATTACCTCCCCAATTAAGCTTAGGACCTCGAGGGCTCGGTCCTAGTGGAGGGATACTGTTATAGCCCATGCCGCCAAACAAACCCACATTAAGCACCACAACCACCCGCACCATTTCTGGGACCCTTCCGATCTCCCAAAGCCTGCATAACAGATTTCTGGAGGTCCAACATACATTCCGAGGTTCCGCGACTCCGAACCTCTGAAGACCCCGAAGTCAAGGTTCCGTTACTTTGACAACCGACGTGCAGGACCATTGCGTACCTCACTCCCTTGTTTTCTCCTTTATATTGACCCCTTGTACTCTCCTTCTCCTTGTTTTATGACCGGCAAAGATAGTACAAGGATAGTCGCATGTATATAGTCTCCCAGTCGACTGGACTATTCGCCAGTATGAATATCGACTTAATTTGCGTCGTAGTTTCCGATTAGTTTCCGGTAAACTTTCCGACTCTCTGAAATTAGGGACAGACGATCGAGGAGGGCGCAACACATAAGTTGAAGCCAAGTCCCTGCGACCTCGAACCACTCGTACCACCCTATACCGTGAACAGTCCCCAGACTCCCGGCATTCCCAACTTCCATCCCCCCGGTTCCAATTCCGATTCCGATCCGATCCCAACCCTTACCCCAACCTCAGAATACAAACTCCCCCCTCGGAACCCCATCGGAAACCCCCCTAACCCTTCTGGAAGTCTCTAGCTAAGCGCCAACACGCAGATTTAACACCTAGAAGCATCTAGCTAAGCGCCTGATATGCAATCTTAACATTAGGGGCCCCTTGCTGAAGTTTTTCACTCATCTCCCTTTGGAGCCTTTCACCCTCCTCTTCTCTGGCTTTCTTTTAAGCCGCCTCCTTGGCCAGACAAGCGACCTCCTCAGCCTTTTTCTTGGCCTTTCTTTCAGCCTTTTCAACCTCCTCCTTCACCTTGCACTCAGCCTCCTGTTTGGCCTCCTCCTTGGCCTTCCACTTGGCCTCCTCCTTGGCCTTCCGCTTGGCCTCCTCCTTGGCCTTCCACTTGGCCTCCTCCTTGGCCTTCCGCTTGGCCTCCTCCTCGGCCTTCTGCTTGGCCTCCTTGGCCTTCCATTTTTCCTCGGCCTCCTCTTTGGCCTTCTGCTTCTTCTCCACTCAGACCCTTTCAAGCTTCTCTGAGAGGAGTTGTGCTTGCTCTATAAGGGCAGCCTTGTCATCTATCATGGTTGTGGTTGGTGAAGACATGGCTGGTCACCATGGAAGGGGCTCCCTTCTTATACCTTTTCACAACACCTAATCATGTAATCTTCCCACAGTAACTTCCCCCATCGTTAAGTGCCAGGACCTTGAGGCTCGGTCCTAACAGGGGGGCACTGTTATATCCATGATATAACTCCGACATCTTGGACATCCGATATAGGGCACTACAAAGAAGCCCACTCCGAACCGAGTCTGAACCAACCCCATCACCTCCGAGTCTGACCAGCAGCGATCACCTGGGACCTTGGACATCCTTCCTTTCTCATCGAACAATAGTCTTATTGTAACACCAGTTGTAGATTTCTTTTGTATCCTATCTTCGTTCATCTTATTGTTCTCTTAGGCATTCCTAATTAGTTACAATAAGGACTGCATGTATAAATACCTCCAGACTTCTGTACTATACCTTAGTTCAAATTTTGACTTAGTATTCCTACTCCCTCTCAGAACTCCATACTTATATATCTCCAAACCTCCAAAATAAAGGACTGATGATCGAGGAGGGTGTAACATATAAGTTGAAGCCAAGTCCCTAAGACTTCAAACACATGACTTCGGACCAACTTACATCAGCTCAGACCTGATGTGACCTCAGGCTTAACAACTAGTCTTAACTTGGACTTGGAGACTTGACTTGGGACTTTAACTTGAGAACTTGTTATTACAGAGGTTAGCCAGAGGCCTTTATATACAAAAACCAAGCAACAACGCAAAACAATGTGAGAGGTTGGCTATGTCAGTTGAATGACAAAGCATGAGAACAAAGTATACAAAAGGGGAAACTATGGAAAAACTCTGGAAAAATAGTACAGCATTGAGGCTGCACGAATAGGGGCTATGATAGGAGAAGACTAACCAAAAAGGTAAGGATGATGAATAACAATGAGAAAAGACTAACAGAATAGGAAACAGGTCTGAGTCAAGCCAAGAAAAGGGGAAACATATAAAAGAAACAATAAGGAACTCCACCAATAAATGTCTAACAACCTTGTCTACTACTCCTAAGGGGCCTTAGGATGAGGCAGGGGACTGAGTCATCTCAGAGTATTTCCAGGTCACAGGCAACATATCTTATGCAATTTCTCCAGTATCCAATCCAAGGATAGAGGTCTGGGAGTAGAAGGACTAATGGGTATACGGTCATGCACTCTCATCTTGTGGTTAAGAGTGAGTGGAATGGAGTGGGTGGGGTATTCAGGATAGGATGGTGCCCTGAACTCTGCCTCATATTCCACTCTACTCCTATTACAATATACTGGTCTAGACATCATTCTAAGAAATATGTATGGTTCTCGGCTTTCTGGGAAATAGACTGTACCTCCTATTGCATATGACTGAGTGTAGATTGGATGGGAGCTTCTTCTAAGTGAGAAATGTGCTGGAGGAGGTATGCAAAGATAATGATGTGTTAATGGTTCTGCCTGGATGTGTGTGTCCTGGGTTTTGTAGTGTTGCATAGGAATGAGCTCTGAAGAAGACATGATGACAAATTAGAAGTCTGAAGATTGGAGTGCTAAATAGAATGGTTGGCTGTGTGATGTGGCAACAGTAAAGGTGATATGTGATGAGTGCTATTGGAGTCGAATTTGTAACAAGGTTGAGATCATCGCTTTACTGTCAGCATGGGCCTTAGTTGCCTTGGGACATTCAGTAACTTTGTGATTACTATTGGTGCAAAGGAGACACAGGTTGTTGTCCATGCATCTTTGTCATTTGGTCAGGAGGAGCTTGCCATCCTTGCCAAGGTTCTTAGCATACTCGGGTGGGTTTGGCTAAGGAGTTTTATTGTCCTTGGATTAGTTCTAATTGTCCTTGTTGGCACTGTTATCGTTGCTATTACCTTGCTAGCAGTTGTTCTAGGTGGATCTGTTGCCAGACTTGTCCGATTCCAAGTCTTTCTTTAGCTCATTACTGCCCTCCAGAGATTGCTCAGCCTTTTGTTCCCAATATCTCATGTCAATCATTTAAACAAGATTTCAAATGCCATCAAGTGTATGGGGTTTGTCGAAGTGGATGAGGCTATCCTTGATGCTCTTTGGCAGTGCCATATACACCTTGCAGAGGAGAGCATTATCATTGTAATCAACGAGAGCCATGAGCCTGTAAAATTCTACAAAAAACCTGGTAGCCTTATGATTGTCCTGTATGGTTAGCTTCTTGAGAGCTAGCTCGGCATTGGCTTGTTTGTCCCATGAGCCGAAGTTGATCTGTAACTCATCGATAAATAGCTCCAAATCATGTGTCCAGTGAGGTTCCATGTTTGGATTACCAGTCAGGTAAGGCTCAAAACATTCTAAAGCCTTTCTCTTAAGATAAGTGTCAGGCCTCGGTAATGCTAAAGGTGTGGGCGGGAACCAGCCAAGTGCTGCAGGCCAGTCATAGTGGCTTGGCTTCAACGTGCTCGTGTGTTGTGCCCTACTTTCTGTGCATGCCACTGATTTGGAACAGAAGAGATACTCGGGAGGATGCCGAGAGTATTGGCCCAAGTAAAGGAACTCTAGACAGAGGGAAGGAGAGCAAGAAGGCATAAACCTAGTTGATACTTAGACTGAGGAACTATGTACATGCATCCACTACTTATATAGGTTAAGAGGTGGAATGTGGAATAAGGGTGGCATAAGACATGGAGGAAAGAATAAGGTATGGAGAGCATGTTGAAGTATTGTCCACAGTGATCTAGAATAGCACAATAAGATATAGATGGAAATAAAACAATGAGATTTGACCAATAATAAACGAGTAGAGGTGTGAGTGAAATTAGAACAATAAAAGTGGCCAAATATAAAACAATAGGGCCATGTCCAAATAATAAGTGAATAATGAATGTCCCAAGGGAAAACAGGTGAAGGAAAGGATGGGGGATGAAGGAATAATAAGGAATAGGAGGGGTGGGGTGAGGAATTTAAACCAAATGATGGACCAAATGTACTGAGCCAAGACCACATACTAGTGAGGAATGGCTTGTCACTGGTGTGTGGGGTTAAGCAGTAAGCATTGTTTGGTTGGTACTACCGAGTGAACTGGAGCTTGGTATTGTGGGCTTGACAGTATCCCCCCCTTAGCAACTGAACCCATCAAGCTGGTAGTGTGAGGTTTGTGAGTACAGGCAGGGGATGGAAGAGACAGCTACTCTACAATAGAGGGGGGCCATGAGGAGAAAGGGTGGTGGAGGACCCCTAGGCTGAGTGGTGCTTTATTGTTTTGACAGTTTATAAGACAAAAAGGCTCCATCATGAGTCAGTGGGTTGGCTTGGCTGATACTATGGACTGAATATATAGGGTAGGTTGGTAACCCTTATCTGAATGATTTTTGTCTAGGCAGAAGGATTTGACAGGGTTACCAGGTGAGATTAGCCAGGAAGGTGGGCCATCTTGGGTTCAAGGTGGTCCAGGAAAGGGTTCAGGAGAGGATGGAGTGGAGTAGAGGAAATGGAACAAAAAAGGGAACAAATTTTGGTAGAGACCACAAGAGAAATGGATCAAAAGAAAAAGAAAAGAAAAAATTGTAAAGGAAGGAAGGTGTGCAGGAACCCTCAATCAGGTTCTAGATGCCATGGGCCTGGTTTTTTAGGATAGGTTAGGTGGAATTCCGCTATGATCTTGGGAGCATTACCAAGCTCTGTTGCTAGTAACCAAGATGTTTCATCTTCAGTGCCTTCATAACCCGTCTAACAAACTAGGTAAAGGAGGGGACAAGGCCTGTGTCTTTATTCAGTTTCAAGTCAAGGATTTTGGCTATTTCGTACTCAATTTCTCCATCGATTTCGACACAGGGGGGCAGAGGGTGAACTTGATTGGTATGGTGTTGGGGGTAGAGGGTTTGAGCATTGAGACATGGAAGACTGGGCATATTGCCCACATAGAGTTGGGCAGACAGAGAGTGTAGGAGTAGGTGCCGACTCAAGCAATGACTTCAAAAGGACCAAGAAATTTCTCTGCCAACTTCTTGGAGGGTCAAGTGATGCATAAAAACTGAGCTTTGATGAATGCTATTGACCTGATCAGAAATTTGGGAGCAGCAAGTCTCCAGGAGTGTGCTAAGACTTGATATCATGATTGAGCATGACTGATTTGCTCTTTCAGAGCTTCATGGATTGATTTATATCTACAGCAAATTTGCGCACTCAAGATGAGGTGAGATCATGTTTGGGGTGTATGGTAAGGTTTGGGTGGTATCCCTTGTTAGCAAAGAAGAAAGAGATGCCCGTGGTAGCATTGGGAGCATTGTTGTAAGCAAATTTAGCTAGTGGCAACAATTTGGACCAGTTGTCCTGTTGGTAGTTGCAGTAGACTCAAAGGTATTGTTCCAGGGTCTGGTTTACATGTTTAGTTTGGCTGTCAGATTCAGGGTGATAGCCTGAGGTGAAGTGCAGATGCATGTTGAGAGCTTTACTGAGTGACCTGAAGAAGTGAGAGACAAACTCACTTCCACTGTCAGATGTTACATGACTCGGTACACCATGCTTGGAAAAGACATGAATTACAAACAGTTTAGCCAGTTCAGCTAAAGTGATTGTGTCGACCATAGGAATGAAAATACTTTTTATGGTGAGTCTAAAGACTATTACTAGTATTGATGTGAAGCCTGAGGATTGAGGGAGTTGTTCAATGAAATCCATGAGGATGAAATTCCATGAACATTTGGGAATGGGAAGTTGCTTTAAGAAGCTGTAGGGTTGTGGCATTGAGATTTCAAACACATACATGTGGTGCAAGATTTGCAGAAGTCAATGACCGAGGTGCATAAGCCTAGCCAGATGTATTTACGGTGGACCAGGGCTAGTGTTTTATTTTGACAGCAATGTCCTGAAAGAACATGGTCGTGCTTGTATTGTAGGACACATAATCTGAGGTTGTTCAAATCAGGGACATAGATCCGGTTTTCTAGTCAAAGGAAACCATCTGGGGTTTGCGTCCATCTTGGGTTTAGTGTTTTAGGAATACTGAGATGGGGCATTGCCATGGGGTCGGTCAGGAGGGCTAAACATATATCAGAATGGAGTTTTTCTGAGTCTATGATGATGCTTGCTCGTAAGGTCAGAACGATGAGTTGCATAGCTTGAAGGGATTCCACCAATTGAGTAGTCGTAAAAATTGGTTGGAGGTTTTGAGGGTTGATGGTGCCATAGTTGTTACCCCCCTTTTAGGGTAGATGTCCCATCATCTAGTCAAAGTGTTGGGTTTTGTGCCAAGCTTGCTGGGACAGAAACAGATAGTGATGTTGAATTGGAAGAGGTATTTGGACCATCATGCCTGTCTATGGGTCAGGATTTTAGTGGAAAAATATTCAAGGTTCTTGTGGTCAGTGACAACATCTACAGGGTCAGCAGAGCCTTCCAGGTAGTGCCGCCAGTGTTTGAACACCTCAAAGATTGCTAGAAGTTCCTTATCATGAACATCATAGTTTATCTTGGGAGCAGTAAAGGTATGGGAATGAAAAGTGACAGGATCAATCTCTCCTTTGGAATTGATAACAGAAAGAATAGCCACAAGGGCATAATCTGAAGCATCAGTCTCCACAACCAAAGGTAGGTTGGGTTCCCAGTAATGTAGGATGGGTGCCAAGGTAAAGGTAGTTTTAAGCAGGTTGAAAGACTTTTGACAGTCCTCTGTCTATGCCCATGGTGTGCCTTTATGTGTCAGCCTGGTGAGGGGTATTGTGATGTCTGAATAGTTGAAGATGAAGTGATGGTAGAAATTGGTGAAACCTAGGAAGGATTGGATGTCCTTGACTTTCCTCAGTTTGGGCCATTCATGGATGGTTTTGACCTTCTCATCAGACATGGTGAGGCCGTCGGTACATAGGATGTAGCTGAGGAACTCAACTGTGTCTTTGTGTCATTTTCATTTACTGGCTTTGGAAAATAGGCCATTTTTTCTGAGCCGATGGAGTACTTCTCGAATATGTTCCCAATGTTACTCAAGTGAGTCTGAGTATATCAGTATGTTGTCTATGTAAGCAACAGCACAATGGTCTATCAGGTCACCGAGAATGTCATTTATAAATCTCTGAAAGGCCACGGGGGCATTGGAGAGGCCAAATTGCATGACTAGCCATTCATAGGACCTGTACTGGGTCTTGATAGCAGTCTTCCATTCTTCTCCCTCAGGAATTTGGATCAGGTGGTATGCATGCTGAAGATCAATTTTTGTGTAGATTGGAGCTTTTCAGGGGGCATCTAGGAGGTCAGTGATTAGAGGGAGAGGGTACTGATCCTTCTTGGTCACTTTGTTTAGTGCCCGGAAGTCGATGTATAGCCAAAGGGAGCTGTCTTTCTTTTAGACAAATAGAATTGGTATGCCGTGCAGAGAACGGGAGGCTCTAATAAACCCAATTTTCAGGTGTTCATTGAGGAATTTATGTAGGGTTTCTAGTTCTGACTGTGACAGCAAGTATAGGGGTGGATGAGGCATCTTCCAGGGTGATCTTAAGATCATAGGGTTGGTGGGGTCCTAGAGTGTCAGCTTTTGTTTTACTGAAGACATCAGTAAATTCATGATACTCTTTTGGGATGTTTTACAGGTTGACTGGGTCAAGGGGAATGGACAGAATGCATGAGACCTTGTGTTATGGCCCATGCCCCCAATAAACCCATACTAGTCCCCACAACCACCTGCACCTTTTCTGGGACTTTTGGAGCATTAAAAGTCTGGAACAATTGCTTTCCATAATTCCATTGCATTAACACCAAAGTTCTGTAATTCTGAACCTCCCACAATTCCATGACCTAGGTTCCACTCCTTGATAAACGACGCACAGGTAGGGAATAGCACGGGTTTGGCCAACCCGCACGGGTCACCGGGTCGGGTGCCCTTGGGTGCGGGTGCGGGTCAAGCCCAGAGCACCCGTGACCCGGCCCAACCCGGCGCATCAACCATGTACGCGTGCATGCGCACGCGTACGACACCCAACCGGCCGCTCGCTCCTGTCGTACATGTGCGCGTACGACACGCACGTGCATACGACACACACGCGCTGCACACGCATACGACATGCACACGCATACGACACACACGTGCCGCACCGTATGACACGCACGCACCGACACCAACGAGCCGTACGTGCACGCATACAACGCGTTCGTGTCGACGCGTGCGCGTTCGCGCGTGTGCATACAATGCGTCCATGTCGGCGCGTTCGAGTCGGCACGTACGCGTATAGCGCGTTCGTGTCGGCTCGTTCATGTTGGCGCGTTCATGTCGGCACGTCCGCGTACAGCGCGTTCGTGTCGGCGCGAACACGACGTACGACACAAACGCGCCGCAGGCGTGCAGGTGCGCCGTGCACCCGACACCCGTCGACCCGTGGGAAAAAACCCATGGGTTGACGGGTTCGGGTTTCCCATGGGTCGGGTGCGGGTCACCCACATTTGACCCGTGGGTGACCCATGCCATTCCCTACGCACAGGATCACCGCATACCTCACTCCCTTGTTCTCCCTTTTCTATTAGCCCCTTGTATTCCTTTGTCCCCATTGTTTTTACCCATCAATAGATAGTACAAGGATTAACTACATGTATATAAATCCCCAGTCGACTGGAATATTCGTTTAATCTGTATCAGACAGAAGTGCCGGGGGTCTTAGGACAGTTCACGGTATAGGGCAGAACAAGTGGTTTGAGGTTGCAGGGACTTGGCTTCAACTTATGTGTTGTGCCCTCCTCGATCATCTGTCCCTAATTTTGGAAAGTCGGAGAGTTTACCGGAACTGAATCGGAAACTACAACACAGAATTAAGTCAATACTTGTACTGGCAAATAGTCCAGTCGACTGGTGACTTATATACATGTACCTAGTCTTGTACTATCTTTTGCTGAGCAAAGACAAGGGGGGGAAGAGAGTACAAGGGGCAATATAGAACCAAAAACAAGGGAGTGAGGTACGCGATGATCCTGCACGTCATTTATCAAAGGAGAGGAACCTTGGCTTCAGAATCTTGGAGGTTCGGAAATGTGGAACCTTGGATTGATGTATCAGAATCCAGAAAGCAGTTATTCAGGCTTTGAGTGGTCGGAAAGGTCCTGGAAATGGTGCGGGTGGTTGTGGGGTTTAATGTGGGTTTATTTGGTGGCATGGGCCATAACAGACACAAGACATGACTCAGGATGGGAATATTCATCACAGACAAGAAGGGAACAAAGGGAAAAGGGATTCTATTCATTGGGCACCACTGACAGGTGTCTTTCTCCAAGAAGATCTCATCAAGGCGACCTACAATGGGCCAACCCTGCATATGCTCTAAAAATTCTGTTAAATACAGATCATACTGTAGTCAGGACTTTCACTTGTATAAAGTCATAGTAACTATAACAAATATAGCTAGTCTCCCATACCAAAAACCCCCTCACACTTATATTTGATATCCACTCGATACACACATGTGACATCAAGTGTCAAGTACACGTACCGAGACCCGTTTATTCAGCATTGCCGACTGAGAAACCATCCTATATCCATGACCAAGTGTCTACGCTGCATGGATAACACTTGGTACTCCAGTCTTGGCTTGGCACATCCACCATCCACACTCCTTGTCTTCACCTTTCAGTCCATCTCCCCTAGGGACCTCCTGTCTTTGTATTATCCTCGGTCACGACTCCATTGTTTTATACTCGGCCACTTCCTATTGTCCTATCCTTGGCCATGCCTCTATTATCTTATCCCTTATTGTTTTATCCCTGTTTTGCATCCCTTCATTCTAATTTTATCCGTTGTGGACAATAACCACATGCTCTGCATACCTTGTTATCTCACATTCCTTATTCCACATGTCGCTTATTAACCTATATAAGTAGGACATGCATGTACATATTTCCTCATTCTGGGTATCGACTAGGCTTAGGCCCTTCTACCTTCTTCTCCTCTGTAAAGTCCTCGACTTGGGCCGGCATCATCAGCATCCTCCCGAGTACCTGCCTGTTGCAAAACCAGTGGCATGCACGGCAAGTAGGGCACAACACACGAGTACGTTGAAGCCAATGCCACTACTCTTGGCCTGCAGGAGTTGGCCATAGTCTGCCTGATCCTTCGACAATACCCCTCGGCAGTACCGAAGTCCGTCAGTACCTGAAGCTTGACATTAAGCTGCATTGGGTCAAAACCCCTCTTGTTGTCATTCAAGGCTACAGACCCAGCGGGGATCACTAAATAGGTGTCCTATATCACACTCATGCTGTTATTGAACCAGTTCATTACTGTGGATCGCACACTATCACCAATATGACTCTCTTTCATACCACCCACCAGCTCCTCAGACCGGCACTTACACAAGATTGAGCTGCTAGGGGTCGACAGTATAGTACCATATATTTATGTAGAATATTAGCTACTTATATAATAGCTACATATTATTGTACTATGGTAGTTAGTGTAAATACTAGTCCATATTTGCCACCACAGTACTTAAGATAAGGGTGGCATAAGACATGGAGGAAATAATGAGGTATGGAGACCATGTTCAAGTATTGTCCACAGTGATCTAGAATAGAACAATAAGATATAGACGAAAATAAAACAATGAGATTTGACCAATAATAAACAAGTAGAAGTGTGAGTGAAATTAGAACAATAAAAAGTGACCTAATATAAACAAATAGGGCCTGTCTGAATAATAAGTGAATAGTGAATGTCCCGAGTGTCAAGTACACGTACCGAGGACCCGATAACTCGGTGGTACCGACTAAAATACCCTATTAGTAACCAAGTATGAACCATTCAATGAGTTGTTCTCAGCCAGATGCACATATCGGTCACACCTCTCATTCCCATGCCTACTCCTCACTCCTCGGTCTGCCTCACCTTGGGACTTCCTGCCCTTGTGTTATCCTCGGTTATAGCCTTGTTTTATAATCGGGCATTTCCTATTGTCCTATCCTAGGGCACTTCCTATTATTCTGTCCTTAATTGTTTTATCTCCACCTTACATTTCTTATTCTAATTTTACTCGTTGTGGACAATAACCACATGCTCTGCATACCTTGTTGTCCCACATTCCTTATTCCACATGTCGCTTCTTAACCTATATAAGTAGGACATGGGTGTACATACTTCTTCATTCTGGGTATCGACTAGGCTTAGGCCCTTCTACCTTCTTCTCTTCTGTTAAGTCCTCGACTCGGGCTGGCATCCTTAGCATCCCCCCGAGTACCTGTCTGTTGTAAATACAGTGGCACGCATGGCAAGTAGGGCGCAACGCACGAGTACGTTGAAGCCAATGCCACTACTCTTGGCCTGCAGGACTTGGCCATAGTCCGCCCGACCTTTCGACAACACCCCTCGGCAGTACCGAAGTCCGTCAGTATCCGACGCTTGACACTGAGGGAAAATGGGTGAAGGAAAGGATGGGGGATGAAGGAATAATAAGGAATAGGAGGGGTGGGATGAGGAACGTGAACCAAAAGATGAACCGAATGTACCAAGCTGAGACCATGTACTAGTGAGGAATGGCTTGTCACTGGTGTATGGGGTTAAGTGGTAAGGATCATTCGGTTGGTACTACCAAGTGAACTGGAGCTCGGTATTGTGGGCTTGACAATAAGAGACCATGTAGTTGACCTTTTGTCTATCATTGGGAAATGAGTGGGGCCAGGTACAGAAGTTCATTCTTCAAAGAAAGATAAATAGCCTTTTCTGGTCAGTCCTATCAAAGGGTTCTGGCTCACGAATTCTGGCAGCTTGACCTTCCTGACGATGGTGTTGCACCATTCTGCCAAGTTCGAGGATAGCATTTAAAAGGTTATTGTTGTTGGCCAGATTTATAGGGGCCCTGGCCCTAGGAATTGGCCCAGCTTACAGAGCCTGCATGGCCTGGCTTGGGGAGCTTGCCTGGCTTGCGGCAGTATAGCCGCAGGCTGAGGGGGTGTGGCCATGGGTTGAGGAGGTGTGGCTACAGGGGCATGAGGGGGTTCGGGTGTGTTGGCTTGCTGATCTTGTTGAGGCTGTCCCTCAGCATTGGTACCTGTGTGAGAGTGTACTGAGCTGAGTTCGTCCTCTACTGAATAGAGTTCCTGATTACCATTGTCATTGTCTACATATTCAATGTCATCATCAACTACCTCCAGAATGTGTGACTCTTGTACAAAGGGGATGTGAGATTCCATAGATTGATTAGTGGTGTCAAAGCATAACTGATAAGGAGGGGTGGGGTGCCGGAGGTACCATGCACCCTTTGTTGTTCAACCAAGGGGGTCAGCCAGCTGTCATCAGCGCAGGTTGAAAATCTAGTTTGTAGAAGCATAATTGATAAGAAGTGAAAACATGGGAAGTAGTGTGGTTCTGAATATGCTGTTAGGCACCGAGGATACTGACAATGCATGGGCTGAGTGCTATTGTAATAGTGCCAACTTCACAATGCTGGCTGGAATTGGCCAAGTCCTGCAGACCGATTGGAGTGGCTTGGCTTCAACATACTCATGCATTGCACCCTACCACTAGTTTGGCACAGACAGGATACCCAGGAGAGTGCTCAGAGTTGATGAGATTATGAGCAATTTACAGTAGGTTTGAAGAATTTGTAGGCAGGCTATTTATTTTATCTCCTCAGTGTAGTCAATAACTGAGTGTATATTCGGAAAATATACCTATTTATTTTATCTTACAAAAAGAATAAAGGGAAAATTAGCCTTAAAGGCTTGTACAGTATATTATACAACTCACCTCCTCAGTGTAGTCAATAACTGAGGAGGGAGGCTTGCGCGGGTCGTGTTTCACCCGCATATACCCTGCAACCGGCCCTTGACCCTATCGAAGGTTTGAGCCAGGCTGCCGGTTCCAAATCCAGGGAGCCGGCCACGCTAGTCGTGTCGTGCGTGGACAAGCGCCCGTAAGTAGCGTACATAGTAATAAATGAGTAACTCCCTCAATATTGAGGGTAGAAATACAAATAAAATTGAGAAAAATCAGGAGTTCAAAGGCGCACAGAATGATACCGAAATCGATATGATATTACAATATATTGAGATTGCTCTCTCAGGGGTGAGATGCAAGTTTGCACCCAACAAGAGTGTCAGCCCAAGTAGGAGACTTCAGATGGCAGAAGGGAAGGCAAGAAGGTGTAAACCTAGTTGATATTCAGAACAAAGAACTATCTACATACATGTGCTACTTATATAGGTTAAGAAGCAAGATGTGGAATCAGGGTGGTATAGGGAATGGAGAACAATAAGGTATGCAGAGCATGTAGAGGTATTGTCCACAATGATCAAGAATAGAATAAAAGAATGTAAACGAGAATAGAACAATGAAAATAAGAAAATAAGAGTGTGACCAAGAATAAGAGAATAGAAAATGACCAAATATAAAACAATAGGGTCATGGTCGAGGATCAAATAATAAAGAAATGTCAAAAGGTAAAATGGGCCAAGAATTAAGGAATAAACAGGGAGGGGATTAATGGGTAATGAATAGGGGAAGAGTGGGTAAGGGATAGGAATGGGGAATGTGGATGATGAATGTGCCGAGCTGAGACCAATGTATCAAGTGATGTGTATGTGGCTTGGTCACTTGCATGTTGAATTAGACTGATTGTTCAGTCAGCACTGCCAAGTTACCCAATACTCGGTATGTGTACTTGACAGACTTTAGATAAAGCACAAAACTCTTTCTCAGATATTCACCACCTCTATTGGAATGCAAGGTTTTGATTCATTCATTGAGCTGCATGTTGACCTGGCTGGCATATTCTTCAAAAGCTCTGAATTCCTCATCTTTGGTATGCAGGAGGTAAAGGTGAGTAAGATGTGACATATGATCAGTAAAAGTGATATAGTATTGCTTTCCAGCCCTCATTTCAAGTGGAGCAGGTCCCTACAGGAGGTTGCTGTGTACCTTGTCTCCAAAGGCAGAGGCATGACTTCCTTCTCTGACCTTTGGGACAGGTTTTCAAGTGGCCTTTGCATATATGCACCACTGACAGAAGAAATTTTCACCTCTTGGTGACAAGTCAAGCTTTATTCCTATAACAAAACCCTCAGTGACAAGTTTCTTTGCTGCCTCAGGTGAGATATGACCCATGTAATGATGAAACTGATCAAGTGTTAGCACCTTGACAGCAGAATTTGTTGTATTGGAATCATGTGTGACTCAATATAAGCCATGGCCAGATCTCTGTATCTGGCCAATCTGCTTCCCATCACTCATCTTTACAGTACACTTCCCATTGCCAAACAGGATGGACAGTCCAGTTTGATCAAGGCATCCAATAGATACAAGTGTATAACCAACTTCAGATGAATAGAGCACCTCAGCGAGTCATGGCTGAGAGATATTGGCACCATTAGATATGTCAATTACCATCTCTCCTGTTCCAACTGTATTGAAACTTTGTTTGTTAGCTGCTTGAAAAGTCTTTGGAGGGGTTGCAGTGAAGTTTGTAACTGCATTGCAATAGGGAGTGATGTGCCAAGTACATCCAGAGTCATAGACTTCCATGCAAAGTGAGTTTGCTGATTTTTCAGGGTTTTCACTAACAGCATATGCATCTTCTAGTTGCTCACCAATGGAAACTTCATCGTGCTCAACAAGCAAAGCATTATCACTTTTGTCTGTCAGAATTGATGCACGGTGAGTTCATCATTGACTGGCACATCTTCTACCTCTGAAAACCAATCTTCATCATTCACTGCATCAGCTTCTGCATCATCTGAATCAAAATCAGAGTCTGATGTGTATATCAATGGTGGTGGCATCATAGCATTGTCATCATCTGAGCTGACTGCAAGTGGCCTCTCTTTTATAGTCAGACTGACAGCAGCATTTGCAGAGCTGCCATTGTTCAGTGAGTGGTGATTCTTGTTATCAGCAACCTTGGTAGGCTTAGGACATTTATTTCTGAAGTTTCCTTTATCTCCACAGTTCCAACAGGTCCCAGGTGCTTTGCATGGAGTGAATCCCCCTTCACCATTTGAAGCTACTTCATCCTTTTCAGTTCCTTGGGGGTGCTTACATTGCAACAAGCACATTGACATTGATGATGTTTGTATTCTTCTGATATGTGAGTGTCAAAAAAGAGTGGTTCAAGGTATCCTTCTGGTTCCAGAGGTGTGTGCCAGCCAATAGGAATGTGGGAAATTTTGTTTGAGGTGGTGGTAGGGTTTCAAGGGGGGCTCTGATGAAACTAGCACCTTTGCGGCACGTCCCATTGAGAGAATATATATATATAATTACTATAAGCAGTGTGACCGGAGTGCACTGGCACTACTTATCCACGGGAACAGTCTTTCGGTGGTGACCTGCCTTTACAATGCCCCTTATGATACTTATTTCCCCATCAGGCCCATGACATAATCATTAACTAACCGATACCCTACTCCTTGTCTTCTACCACCATCTGCAAGACAATGACTGCCTCCTCCCGGTCCTCCACTCGTCCCCATCGACAGTAAGTCCTCGTCGTCGCGTCCATCAACCTCGTTGTAATCTCATTTTATTTTCTACCTCCTGGCAGCTTCTCTAGAGCTCAGTTAGAGAAGCATCTTCAGGTACCACTGACCATTCGTGCCACTCTGTTTCTCTGCATCATCCTCACCATTTTCTTAGATTGTCAACTCTGCAGTTGCTGCACCTCTTTTACCTCCTACCCTTCCCCCAACGCCC
>QLPI01001583.1:3397-31501 GCA_003314275.1 Chroogomphus rutilus
GTGGGAGAACTACAATTCGCTCAACCGGCGTTTTGGCGCCCAGACCGGTTCCCCGGAACGGCGCCTAAGTGGAGGTGAAACCCGGGACTTAGCCTAGGGAAGATCATCAATAGCACAATATATTCCCTATCAATAAATAGAATAAAAATCGTAGTAAAATCCAGGGACTCATTATCCTATTTGTAGTGTCGACTCTCCGATATTCTAGCGCGGGAAACCCCAGAAAAACCTAGTTTACCACTCCAAACAACACACATCCGCTGCATTGGCAATCAATAGACGAACGATCATCTCATGACCTTCTGATGCTGCTGCATGGAGTGCACTCCCAAATTTTCCTGCCACCGAATTTACATCCACTCCTGCCTCTAGCAGGTAGCAAACGATATCCTCATGGCCACAGAATGAGGCTGCCTGCAGGGCGGTGCCATATAATCCTCCCTGCACGTTCACATCCGCTGCATTGGCAATCAATAGCCAAACAATCGTCTCATGACCTCTTGACACCGCCGCCTGGAGGGCACTCTCGAATGTTCCTCCCATCAAATTGATATCCGCTCCTGCCTCTAGCAGGTAGCCAATGATATCCTCATGGCCACAGAATGAAGCCGCCTGCAGCATGGTGCCATAGGATCCTCCCTGCAAGTTCATATCTGCTGCGTTGGCGATCAATAGCTGAACGATCCTATCATGACCTTCTGATGCTGCCGCCTGGATTGCATTCCCGAATTTTCCTCTTAGTACTCTGATATATGGAATCACTCTCCCTAAGACCAAGACTGCTAAAACAGTGACAATATCTCTAATTCACCAAGCTCAGTTCACTCAATCATACTGACCAAAGTCCTTTTCTAATCTATGTATGATGAACAAGTTAAACATCCCCAAGTCCTCACATACATTCAGTCTTGGCCTCAGTACATTTGGTTCATCATATTCCCTTTTCATTATATTCATTTCACTCTACTCTTCCATATTCACTTTGCTTTGGTATCCATTAGTTTATTCATGGGAATACATGCCCATCCCCCATGCGGGCAACCCTCCAAGCAAGACACTGGGGCCAAGGAGGTTGCCAGGAATAGTATCCAAGGATGAAATTCAATACAACTTTGCTCAGAATCATCCTTAGATACATATACACTAGTGTATATTCCATCTTAGATTTGTTCAGAACATATGGCTTGACATTTACATAGGCCAAGGCCTTCTGAAGCAGAGCCAACTCATGTCTGCATGATACTACTCATCCACAAGAGGGAGTATCCAGCGTCTCGTCTAGGAGTAGAGGAATCGCGGGCATTTTCCACACATCGATCTAGAATATCACCTTATTGCATGAAGTATGAAGAAGTGTGGTGTTTACAACAGGAGAGTTTCAGCACAGTATGTGTTCCATACGATTATTCTCTCCTGCGTTGATGATAAGGACACCCTCTACAGAGGTAGAGAGGCACCATTGAATAGTTGGAATGTAATCTCCACAGGTAGATTATTCAACGATGTCATGAGGATATAATAAGGTGTTCGGACTTTAATTGTCAACCTTCTGCTGAATCTCCCCAGCGCCGAGGTAACGTCTTCCGTGTCAGTGTTCTAGTAATTCAGAGACATTGTGTAGGCGAGTGGACTGTATTACCTGAATTTCAATAACCAAGAGAGTGTAATTAAATCAACAAAAATAGGTCAAGCTGAACTTTCAACATTCCTTTAACGTCAAGGAGATGTAGTAACTTGCCCAAATATTATTGAGAGTTTCCTGAGGCCTTTCATGCGAGATGAACTGCACTTAGTCAAGAACCCCGTAAAGCTCAGAGTGAGAGGGATGACAGCTCTACCTGGAGATCGAGAAATGAAGACAGGGAGCGCAGAGAAAAGTGAAATATGGATCTTTTCTTGGTTACACTCGGCAGAGCAAAATTTTATATGTTTTATAAGATGTCTCAGAGGGAAATACAAACGATAATTCGCTCTCTTCTATCATGTCTGACTTTAGGTGGTAGCTGGGACCGATGCGACAAAGGTCTGGATTATAGTTGAACCGATGAGTCGAGCTAAGAATGATTTGATCTATTGCATCTCTTGAAAGAGCCAAGAGACTTGGTATAAATAAATGGACGCAACTAACAGAACGGTGGCCAAAAAAGCAATAGGGCTTCGCTGTCTCAGCTGTTTAAAGCATGAGTGTGAGACTGAACTTTGTATCTCTGGGGAATGTGTCTCATGGGTTCGAACCCCGGCGTAGCCCTTCTTTTTGGTTTACTTTTTGATCTCCCTTTATGTAAGGGAACACGTGACAAAATCATCACCAAACAAGTGAACTCCTTTGCCACTGTTCTCTTTTAGTGAAGCTCCACCCTAGTCTTCGCCGTTGAGATATTTTGTACAAGGGAATTGTCAATATTTACATTAGATTTTTGAGGTAGATTCATGGATGCAAAAAGTAGTTCACTTGTTTGATGATGATTCCACTGGGCTTGTCACGTGTTCCCTTACATCAAAAAATAAACTAAAAAAGAGGGCTACGCCGGGGTTCGAACCCATGAGACACATTCCCCAGAGATACAAAGTTCAGTCCCACACTCACGCTTTAAACAGCTGAGACAGCAAAGCCCTATTCCCTTTTTGGCCACAGTTCCCTTAGTCCAGCTTGCGTTCATTTATTTACACCAAGTCTCTTGGCTCTTTCAAGAGATGCAATAGATCAAATCATTCTTAGCTCGACTCATCGGTTCAACTATAACCCAGACCTTTGTCGCATCGGTCCCAGCTACCACCTAAAGTCAGACATGATAGAAGAGATAACGGTACAGCGAATTGTCCTTTGTATTTCCCTCTGAGACATCTTATAAAAATTTGCTCTGCGGAGTGTAACCATGAAAAGATCCATATTTATCTTTTCTCTACCCTCCCTGTCTTCATTTCTCGAACTCCAGGTAGAGCTGTCATCCCTCTCACTCTGAGCTTTACGGGATCTTGTCTATCTGCGAAAGAGGTGGCCTGCGTGTATGTGTATGTGTTCTATCCGTGGTTTTATCACCCCGTTGTGGTAGTCTGAATAACCCTGAGTGCAGTGCCCTGCGTATGCCTTCTGCTGCGTTCCTCAACAAATGACGATCCTACTAACAAGTCACGTGTGACATTCATCTTTAGGCTGCTACTGCATTGAGCGTTGTGAGTGCCTGCTGGTGATAAAACAACATGGCATCCATAGAGATTGCCGTTTATGGAAGATCTCCACGTGGAACTTGTTCTCAAGGTGTTCAAAGGAGCTTCTCTTGAGGGTATCCTTCAAGTTACGCATGTGAGAATTCTTCTAATCCTGCTACATCTTATTTGTATCCCGCACAGACTGAAAAAGGCTCTTTCGTTCAATTGGCTTTTCAAATAGATTCCTGTAGACTAACGCACACAATGCGAAAATGCCTCCTCTCCCTTGGGGCGACTCACTGGAAAAAGTCTCCATCCTATTGCTGAGTAGACTGGCAATTCTCCCGATCTCTCTGTCGGCGGTCTGGAATAATTCTGTCACCTATCCCCTAATATCATCTCGGATTCCAACACTTCCTTTCCAATACTTAACTTACGAGAGTTGTGAACGAATGTGTGATACTATTTTCTTTGGAAACCGATGGCTCCTAACAAACATCCGAACAAACTCTCATTTATATTGTCTAGAAAGGCAGGAACCCATGCCACCGGGCATTGAAAGGGACATGCTTGTGCATCTGAGTCATTGAACTATGGATCTTCGGCTACTCAGGCAGTGTTGATGTTCACAGACAGAAACGATGGAAACAACTAGTATGCAACATCATGTCATTCTTTATCACACTCAATGACTCCAAATATGCTAATGGAATCTAAACTGCAGCTTCTTTAATGTATGCGTTATTCAATTCGATCTCATAGAGGACTTCTTTTGCTTTGCGCTGTGTGTATGAAGGCTGTATCACATAGGCCTTTGTAATACTATCATGTGCTGGGGATGATAATCTACCTTCATCCTCTCTTCTGCTCCTTTTGTCCAGGAAGTGATATTGTATACCAATTCATGGAATTCAATCCATGTAAGGGTCTCACCTAGACAGGGGAGATCCTTTAGAGGAAAGTCTAAGGATTCTGCTGCTAGTGAGCCCTTCTCTAGATATAATTTAAGGTTCCAGTTCTGCACTTTCTTCAACTGCTAGTGGGGAGAAGTAGTTTACAGATATCCAGGGTGAGGAGGACATCCTTTTCACTCCTGCCCCTCCTGAAATTTGTCCTTCAACATGTCCAGCACCTCTTTTTTCTCCTCTTTTGTCCACCCATCCATCATTGCTCTAACCTTCTGTATACCTCAAGGTTTGGGACAGTTTTGTGCTATGTGTCCTTGCTCTCTGCAGTTGAAGCACATCACTACCCTCACTGGCTTCCCTCAAGCCTGATCAATCTCCATGGGTTGTGGTCCCAAAGTGGGTGGGGGAGTGAGTGACTGAGCTGGAGTAGATTGCAGGTTCCTTGGAGTCTGCCATGTCCTCATTCTTATAGTCCCCCTTTTTGTCACTTGGTATTCACGCAACTGGCTGTCAAAACGGAGGGCATATGACTTCCACTTGTCATACATTGTTGGAATGGTCTCCAATGTGTAAATCCATTCCACCACTTGTGGGGACAGGTTCTTCTTGAGCAAGGCAACATATCCTTCATTGTTATTCCCTGCCTGTGACCTATGTTCCTCAAACTCCACAAAGAACTCTGTTGCTGGCCTTCCTCCTTGTCTCAGCTGCTCCAGCTTTTGTTGAGCCATTTCTTTGTTATTTGGGTCATGGAATGTTATCAGCAGCTCAGTATGGAATTCCTCCCAACTCTGGTAGCTGTATGTTCCTACTTACAGTTCCCCTGTGACACGACTTGCCCACTGAGCCACAAACTTCACTTTCATATAGGACAAGGCAAAGTGGATCTTTCGCATATGGTCCACTTTGAAATATGATACATTGTCCTCGAAGTTGAGGTAGAGCTCATGCAGGAAGATATCAATCTTCTCTGATGAGTGGTCAAATGGTTCTGGTCTTGCAATTTTGCCAGCTGATGGGATAGAGGAGGTGGTTGTAGATGTCAGCTGGGGTGTTTGGGCTTGTAATGCTGCTAGGTGTTGGTTGAGGTAGTGTGTCTGGTTATTCACCATTGCAGTAAGGTCTGCATTATTTTGCTGCAGGCCTGCGAGAATTTGTTGTAGAAGATCAACATCCATGATAGGGTGTTGTAGGGATATGATAGTCTTCAGCTAATGTCAGCAACAACAAGAGCTTGAAGAGGGAAATGAGCAATGATACTTGTCGGTGTATTGACCAGCTCAAGACTGAGCTTTAACTAATTACCTAAGAACTGTACATATAGTCTGGTAGAGTAGCAGAGTCCAATAACAAGCAATAGAGAGAGGAGTGGAGAAATCATGACATCTAGCAGGTAGGTCTGCTATAGTATAATCTGTACACTCATTTGATGATGGGTAAGCAGTTTCCCTCTTCTCCTTTGAGTCCTCACTGATCTTCCTTCCTATCTCCTTTATAAAACCTCCAGTTTATGCCAATGTGATGATCAATGGCCTCTCATTTCCCATTCATGTCTGAATGGTGTCGACCCATGCACTTGCTCAATCCACATCTGGTTCTTGCACTGCAGTACATGGGCTCTCTTCCTTGCAGCTCTTTAGCATCAATATGGCAGTTTGCTCAATCACAGTGTCGATTGCTGCTGGTGGCTCCTGAATCATTTGCATTGATACGTACTAGTGAGG
This sequence comes from Chroogomphus rutilus, assembly GCA_003314275.1. Taxonomy (NCBI): domain Eukaryota; kingdom Fungi; phylum Basidiomycota; class Agaricomycetes; order Boletales; family Gomphidiaceae; genus Chroogomphus; species Chroogomphus rutilus. Next base: position 9,180 of record QLPI01001583.1, read on the forward strand.
AATAACTTATCACTGGTGTGTGGGATTAATGGTGAGGGTCATTCGGTCAGTACTATGGAGTGAACTGGAACTCGGTATTGTGGGCTTGACAGGCTCACATCAATGGGTCAATCAGTGGTAATGGTAAATCTGCTATACAGTGTCTGGGGCCCAGGGTAAGCATGAGATCTTCATCCAGCTTCCTTGCTGGGTAAGTCTTTTGTTCCTTCTCATCCACCCCTTCACTGATTCTCCTCTCCATTGCTTCTATATAATTCCCTTCCACTTCTTCCTCTATTTCACTTCCTCTCATTATGCCATCCATTTTGGGTTCACTGTTCCTTCTCCTCTCTTCTCCTCTGCTCTGTCATCCTGTGTTCTATTCTACTCTCTCTCTGTGTTCAATTCTCTCCCCTGCTCTCATCTCATTTCTTCTCTCTGTCTTCTGCTTAGGTGCACTCTTTGGATCCCATATAGTTGGGCTTGTGTATATGGCCGTGAATAAGTAGGTGAATTTCTCCATAAATCCCTGTGAGATTAGTGATCTGCCATTTGATAGCATAATTCTGCCCTCTGTGTATGATAGCTCAACACCCCTTGTCACCATATATGGTATTGACAGCATGTTCACTTTCCCATCTAGCCTGTACTTGACATCAGTAAGTGTCAGTCTGGCATCTGGTATTCCACTGTGTTCATCAGATGTTAGGGTGATCCTCACAGTGCCTATTGTGAGGTTGCTATCAATAGAGGTAAATAACTCCAGATTTTTGCACATGTGTTTGTAACTTGCTGAGTTGGTTAGCCAGGTGTACTGCTTGGATTCAGTTATATAGGTCTGGGGAGTGTTTGTGGAGGGGTTGACATAATTATATTGGTTTTTAGATAGTTGTAGTATACCTTATAGGGGTGTGAGGTTGTTTGGAATATAATGAAACTTTTTTTTTGTTTGATTTTTAGAATCTATATGAAAAATCTCCCTAGTGTGAATAGCAATCAAGTAAAGTATAGTCAACAAAAACTAGCTCAGACTTGGAGAGATTATGAGACTTTTCAATCTCTTGAAACAATTGAATTATATATTTTACTTGACTTTAGGGGAGGACAAAGGAAAATGGAGGAAAATGTTTTTTTTTTGGGGAAATTGATTGTTTTTATTTGTTCTAATAAAGTGTAGTAGACTTCCTTGATACAGGATCCCTCCTTGATACAAATTGATTTTCGAGGGTCTATTCTCATTCCAGTGATACAGGGTTTTGCACAAAGAATCTACTATATATAAGCAACAATTAAGCCAAACTGTCAAGTCCACAATACCGAGCTCCGGTTCACTTGACAGTACTGACCAAACGACCCTTACCGTTCAATCCCACACACCAGTGACAAGTCATTCCTCACTAGTACGTGGTCTCGGCTTGGTACATTCAGCACATTATGTGGTTCACTCCCCTCATGTCAAGTCCGCAACACCGAGTACCGGCTCACTCGGGAATACCGACCAACCGGCCCTTGCCCACATCATCTTGCACTACCACGTGGCCTCGGCTCGGTACACCCGGTACATCGTCTGGACCACTCCTCTCATCCTGTCCTCTTCATTGTTCCCTCACCCCCTATCCATTCCTTGACTTGCTTCCCCTGAAACATATTACTACTTCATTATTGTTCGGTCGTGGCCCTATTGTTTTATCTCCGGTCGTCATTGTTCTATTTCCTCCTCCACTCCCTCATTATCTTGTTGTCAGCCATCCTCTATTATTCTAATCTCGTTTACATTCCTTATTCTATTCATGATCACTGTAGACAATGCCTCCATGTGGTTTCTTCATACCTTATTGTTTTCCATTCCTTATGCCACCCTGTTCCATATCTTACTTCTTAACTATATAAGTAGCGGGATGTATGTAGATAGTTCCTCACTCAGAATATCAAATCGGTTTGCACCCCTTTGTCCATTCCCCATCTCTAAAGTCCTTCGCTTGAGCCGACGCCCTCGGCATCCTCACGAGACTCCTCCCGGTCCAAACTAGTGGCATGCATGGAACAGCAGGGCACAACGCACGAGCACATTGAAGCCTAGCCACTCCAAAATGGTTTGTAGGACTTAACCGATTATCTTGGCGTCACCGAATCCTAACACCTCATCCCATCCCCTTTATTCTTTACTATCCTTTGATTCCCCATCCTTTTCCTTACCTGTTTCCCTTTGGGACATTTGCTATTGACTTATTATTCAGTCATGGCTCTATTGTTTTATGTTTGGCCTTTTTTCTATTGTTCTATTTTCATGCACTCTCTCATTATTCTATTCTCGGCCATATCTCATTATTCTATTCTCACTTACATTCCTTATTCTATTCTTGATAATTGTGGACAATACCTCCACATGCTCTACATACCTTATTATTCTCCATTCCTTATGCCACCCTGTTCCACATCTTGCTTCTTAACCTATATAAGTAGCAAATGTATGTAGATAGTTCTCCACTCTGAATATCAACTAGGTTTATGCCCTCCTGCTCCCCCTTCTTCTGTCTAAAAGTCCTTACTTAGGCTGATACTCTTGGCACTCTCCCAAGTATCTCATCTGTTCCAACTCAGTGGCATGCATGGAAAGTAGGGTGTAATGCATGAGCATGTTGAAGCCAAGCCACCCTGATGTCAAGCTTCGGGAACTGATGAGCTTCGGGACTGCCAAGATGTCGGACGGGAGCAGCCAAGTCCTACAGGCCGGGAGTAGTGGCTTTGGCTTCAACGTACTCATGCGTTGCGCCCTACTCTTCCGTGCGTGTCACTGATTTGCAACAGACAGGGTACTCGGGAGGATGCCGATGATGCCGGCCCAAGTAGAGGACTTAACAGAGGAGAAGAAGGTAGAAGGGCCTAAGCCTAGTCGATACCCAGAATGAGGAAGTATGTACATGCATGCCCTACTTATATAGGTTTAAGAAGCAACATGTGGAATAAGGAATATGGGACAACAAGGTATGCAGAGCATGTGGTTATTGTCCACAATGAGTAAAATTAGAGTGAAGGAATGTAAATGGGGATAGAACAATTGTTATATCTGTGATATAACTCCGATATCCCAGACATCTGACATAGGGTGCTATAAAGAATCCTACTCCAAACCAAGTCCGAGCCCCCCTTGGTACCTCCGAGTCCTCAGACCTCGGACATCTTTCCTTTCTCATCGAACAATAGTCTTATTGTAACACCAGATGGATATTTCTCTTGTAACCCTTTTTCGTTCACCTTATTGTTCTCTTGACTATTCCTAATTAGTTACAATAAGGACTGCTATGTATAAATACCTCCAGACTTCTGTACTATACCTTAGGTTGAATATCGACTTAGTATTCTCACTCACTCTCTGAACTCCAAACTTATCTTCTCCGAACCTCCAAAATAAAGGACTGACGATCGAGGAGGGCATAACATACAAGTTGAAGCCAAGTCCTTAAGACTTCAAACACCTGACTCGGACCGACTTACGTCAGCTCAGACCTGACGCGAACTCGGATGCTAACAGTATATTCGAACTCACACTCCTGATCGTCTATGAGACACAGAGAATGAATCAGAGCTGTTCAAACACTTAGAGTAGCTTTGGTACACCGCGCATCCCTGACCCCAAACTTACCTGCCACAGAACCTGACGTCCATACACCACCAAACCCTTCACCAGCCCCAGACCCACCATCCGAACACTTGTCAAACCCCCTTCTAGAACCCCGAATGCCACCCTCGGAAGACACTAATGGTGAAGCCAACTTGGCAGAAGCCATTACCATGTTAGCCAAACATCTGTCAAATCATCAGTGCGAACCAAGATTCGAGACTCCGACCTTTTTGATGGCTCCGATGCCAAGAAGTTACAACCATTCCTGGTGCAGTGCACCTTAAATTTTCGAGACCACCCTGATGCCTTTGACTCTGACAGTGCCAAAGTAACCTATATACTATCGTATCTAACTGGCACTGCCTTGGACTACTTTGAACCCGGTCTTTCCTCCGAAGAAGACCCTTACTGGCTCTATGATTATCAGGAATTCATCTCCAAACTCAAAGCCAACTTCAGCCCCCACAATCCAGAAGGAGAGGCTGAAGCTGACCTCAAAGCCCTCCGAATGCGCGACAACCAATGTATCATAAAGTACATGGTGGAATTCAACAGGCTCGCCGTTTGCGTTCAGTGGGGAGACTCCGCACTCCGTCACCAAAACTACAATGGCCTACCCAACAGGATCAAAGACAAAATTGCCCACATAGGAAAACCTGACTCCCTACTACAACTATGACGACTGTCCCAGTCGATCGACTCCTGTTACTGGGAACGGCACTCCGAGATGTCTTGGGAAGCCTCCACATCCAAATTCCCTGAATGTCTGAATGACAGAAACAGGGCACCAACAGCTCCGATCGCCAGTACGAGCACCAGACCTCCAAACCCCAGCCAGACCCCGAATAAGACAACCTCGGACATGACCACAAAACTCGGCAAAGATGGCAAGCTTATGCCTCAAGAATGACAATGCCGTTTTGACCACAACCTCTGCCTGTTCTGTGGAAGAACTGGTCATGTAGCAAAGGAATGTCCCAAGTCAACCTCTGCCGCCGCCAAAGGACGTGCAACCACTATCATAGAAAGCGTGCCCGAGGCAACGATCTCCAAAGTAGAAGATACCTTGGAGTCAAAAAATCTCTAAGCAGCCCTTCGACTCCAGCATCAGTTAGGGGCTATGCTGAACCCAATGATGCAACAATGGAGATGAGACTCAACACATCCGCTCTTTCCAGTCCAAACTCCTTGACCATCCGCCTCCACCTTGAAACCACCTATATCGACACTCTAATAGACTCAGGATCGACTCATTGCTTCCTGGACTCCGCCTATGCTACAAAGCATCAACTCCAAACCTATGACATCACTCCGATTCTGCTGCGACTGTTCGATGGCTCCTCCAACTCCATAATTCGAAAAGCAATTGACCTCCGTGTTTGCTTTGGAGTAACACACTATTATGTTCTACATAACTCCATTGGATTCTAGTTGCTCGGCAGTCCTCAGACACAACTGTCTCACCCATTACAATCTGTTGATTGATTGGGTATTGGGCAGTATCTCGTTTGGCTCTCCAACCACAACTAATCTCCAGGTACCATCCGAGCCAGCAGCTATGACTCCACGCTCATCCGAACCTCTGACCCCTCCAAATCCCCAGCTCGTGGCGCCCAAGGTTGCCTTAGTAAACGCAGCAGCCTTCATCCGAATATCTAGAATGGAAGGTACACAAACCTTCCAGCTCTTCCTCTCCGACCGCCAAGACCCCAAAGAAGGTCCGATAGACCTGAGTAACGTTCCGAGCAAATACCACGAGTTCAAAGACATTTTCAGCAAAAATCAGGCCAACACCTTAGCCCCTCACCGACTATATGACCTCAAGATTGAACTGGAGGAAGGCACATCCCCCATTTGGTCCAATCTATTCCCTCTCCGAGAGCAAACTGAAGTCCCTCCGAGAGTTTTTAGATGAGAACATATCCACAGGGTTTATACGACCCTCACGATCCCCTGGGGGTGCTCCCATCCTCTTTGCCCAAAAGAAAGATGGATCACTACGCCTATGTGTTGACTTTCGTGGACTAAACAAGATAACAAAGAAGGATCGCTACCCACTCCCCCGAATCTCCAATCTCCTGGATAGTCCCTGAAAAGCCCGAATATTCACCAAGATAGATCTCCAACATGCTTACCACCTGGTACGCATCCAAGAAGGCAACGAATGGAAAACCACCTTCCACACACACTATGGATCTTTTGAATGGAGTGTGATGCCCTTCGGGCTCACAAACTCCCCGGCTGCCTTCCAGCAATTCATGAACGACGTCTTCTCTGACCTCCTAGACCTCTCCGTACTAGTATACCTAGATGACATCTTGATATACTCCGACAATCTAGAAGAATATAGAAACCACGTCAAACAAGTCCTCCAATGCCTCCGAATGAACCACCTATATGCCCGAGCAGATAAATGCTTCTTCCACACCGACACCGTGGAGTACCTCGGATACATCCTCTCCCCGAAGGGCCTGACCATGGCCGACAACAAAGTCAAAGTCATCCAGGAATGGCCTGAACCCTGAAAAATTAAAGACATTCAGTCTTTCCTCGGATTCGCAAACTTCTACCGACGCTTCATCTTCAACTACTCTGACATCACAGTGCCACTAACTCGTCTGACACAAAAAGATACTCCGTGGAATTTTACTGAGAATTGCAGAACATCCTTCGAAACACTCAAGAAGGCATTCACTATGGTGCCGATCCTACAACAGATAGCCTTCCACTCCCAAACCTTTACCCCCCCAGAATTGAACTACGATATACACGACAAAGAACTACTGGCCATCTTTGAAGCCTTCAAAACCTGGAGGCACTACCTAGAAGGTTCAGCAGATCCGATCAACGTCATCACTGACCACAAGAATTTAGAATATTTTTCTACAACCAAGTTACTCACCCGTCGGCAGGTCCAATGGTCCGAATACCTCTCCCAGTTCAACATGGTAATCTGCTTCCGACCTGGTCACCTCAGTGCTAAACCCAATGCACTGACTAGACGATGGGACATCTACCCTAAAGAGGGAGGAAGCGACTACACCAAGATCAATCCGCACAACCTCCGACCAGTCTTTACAATGGAACAACTTGTATCGTCACTCTGAGCCACCACCCTGTACTCCCCAGTAATGCGAGCTGCATTGATCATGGAGGTAGAACAACTCCATAAGGACATCCAAACCTCACTCTGAGAAGACCCCACAGCCTCGTCCCGAATGGACAATACCACCAAAAGATGGACCATCTCCGAGGACGGACTTCTCCTCCTCGATAAAAGAATCTATGTCCCCGACCATGGAAACCTTGGACTCCGAGTCTTATAAGACAAACATGATCACCCAATGTCAGGACACTTCGGTCAGAATCGGACATTGGAACTCATATGAAGAGACTATACTATGTCTGTCCCGAGCTCCGAGATTCCGTTAAGTCCTACATTAAATCTTGTACCACTTGTATGAGGTCCAAGCCACAGAGACATTGCCCTTACAGACTACTCAAACAACTACCGATCCCCAAACGACCATGGAATTCCATCTCCATGGATTTCATAGAGAAACTGCCCACATCAGATGGCTATGACACTATCCTCGTAATTGTGGACCCCCTAACGAAACAGTCCCTCTTCATCCCCACCATCGACACAATCACTGCGCTAACCCTTGCCAAACTCTTTGTTCTACATGTGTTCTCAAAACATGGAGTACCATCCCATGTTACCTCAGACCAAGGATCCGAGTTTGTCTCCTCGTTCTTCCGATCCCTTGGAAAAGCCCTGGACATGAAGCTTCATTTCACATCAGGCTATCATCCCGAAGGAGATGGGCAAATGGAACACATGAATCAAACCCTGGGACAATACCTCCGAGTATATTGCAACTACCAGCAAAACAACTGGTCCGAATTACTACCCATCGCCGAATTTGCATACAACAATGCCCCTAACACAACGACAGGAATCTCCCCCTTCTATGCCAATAAGGGCTATCATCCGAACATCACCTTTCACCCCGAATGCGACCTTGCTTCCTCTCAGGCACACAACTTCGTAGTTGACTTGGACGACCTGCACCAACAACTCCGAAAGACTATATCCGAAGCTCAAACTCAATACTCAGCCTCTGCAGATCGTCGCTGAGTGGTTCCTCTGGACTTCAAAGTTGGAGACAAAGTCTTCGTTAAGTCTGAGAACATCCAAACTACTAGACCTTCTAAAAAACTAGCAGAGAAGTTTCTAGGTCCCTTTGAAATCATTGTACAAGTAGGAACCGTCTCCTTCACCCTACGACTCCCCAACAGCATGCGAGCCATCCACCCCATCTTCCACGTCTCCATGCTGGAACCATCAACTCCAAACACCTTCTCCGAATGAATTCTCCCACCCCAACCCCCAGTTGTCATTGATGGAGAACCCAAATATGAGATCTCCAAGATCCTTGACTCAAAGATCGATGGAAGAAGACGAAGGTGCCCCCTCCAGTACTTAGTCCAATGGTCCGGATACGAAGGCACCGAAGACGAAAAGTCCTGGCTCCCAGCCAATGAACTTAGCCATGCCTCCGAAGTGGTCTCCGACTTCCACCGAACATACCCAGACAAACCAGGTCCCTTGGTGATGTCCTAGACTCCCTCACCTCGGACCCATACAGTTCACTCTTTGACTTAGACATTTTCACTCAACTTAGGATCAAATATATATATATATATATGTAGACAACAACATCCTACTCCGTCGACCCTGGTGCATCCTCCGGGTCTGACTCCTCATCCCTTGGACCTCCCTCATCCTCCTTCCCTTTATCGTTCTCCTTCTCCTTCTCCTTCCCCTTACCCTTCTCTGACTCCTTTCCTTTCCCCTTCCAGTTTTCCCTCAGAGAACTTCCCCACCATTCGTCCTTTTTTTGTGACCAATTGAACCACCGAGCCTGCTCGATGATTCAGAGGTCGTTCATGTGCGCTAAGGCATCGGCGATCCTCCTGTTCTCCTCCTGAATACCCCAAATGTCCTGCCTCAAACCCCACAGCTCTTCCACCACTTCCTTCACATCGGTCCCAGAGGTGTCTGGACCCCAAGACAAACCCTCAATTACCACCTCTACCCTTCTCTTCTTCAACGGAGGACCGACACCGTCCTCCAAAGCACCCCTACCCCTCTTCTCACCTTTGTCCGACTCCTCACCATCGTCCGGCCTACACTTCACCTTCCGAGCCCTGCAGATCAGGCATGAAGTGCCTCTCCCAGAGCTAGGCCAGATGCAGGGGTCCCTCCAATGGGCACAGTGTCTGCACACCTCCGAGCTCCTACCGACCCAGCCTTCGGACGTCTGGTGATACAAGTCCAGGAAAAGGCTCATTAGCATTCCCCAACTTGACTCGATCGGTCCAAGACCCACCTCAGCACCATCAGCCCTGGCCTTCCTCAGCTGGTCATTTTCCAGCAGCTTTTGAGCTTGGGCCTTTTGGGCCAACCACTGTTTCTCAAGGATGCGGGCGTGCTCTTTTTCACGCTCGGTCAGCCCTGAACCTCCCTCCCTCAAGTCTGGGGTCCCCTTCCAAGTCACAACCCCCAAGGAACTCCCTTCCGGGAGCGCATCTTCAACTATTGTAGACAACTCCGAGATGGTCTTGGAGCTCTTTTTAGCTTTCCCTTGCATTGTCCTTTTGGGGAACTTCAATGAGGTCCCCTGCTGAGACTTTTCGGCCTCATTTCGGAGCCTCTTATCTTCCTCCTCTTTGGCCCTTTTTTCAGCCACTTCCTTAGCCTCCTTTTTGGCCCTTTCGGCCTCCTTGGCCTTTTTCTTGGCCTCTCTTTTGGCCTCTTCAGCCTCCTCCTTCACCTTGCACTCGGCCTCCCGCTTGGCTTCCTCCTCCACCTTACACTTGGCCTCCTCCTTGGCCCTCCATTGTTTTTCAGCCTCCTCCTCAGCCCTACGCTTCTTTTCAGCTCAGACTTTTTGGAGCTTCTCCAAAGCCTCTCGCATTTGTTGCATGAGGAGGGCCTCGTTGTCTATTATAGGGGTGGTTGGCGAAGACATGGTTGAGTTACTATGGAAAAGGGTCCCCCTTTTATACCTTCTTCAAATGCCTAACCACGTAATCTTCCCACGGTAACCTCCACCGTCCTTAAGCACCAGGACCTCGAGGCTCGGTCCTAACAGGGAGGCACTGTTATATCCGTGATATAACTCCGATATCCCGGACATCCGACATAGGGCACTACAAAGAATCCTACTCCAAACCAAGTCCGAGCCCCCCTTGGTACCTCCGAGTCCGACCAGCATCATTGACCTCGGACCTCAGATATCTTTCCTTTCTCGTTGAACAATAGTCTTATTGTAACACCAGATGTATATTTCTCTTGTAACCCTTTTTCATTCACCTTATTGTTCTCTTGACTATTCCTAATTAGTTACAATAAGGACTGCTATGTATAAATACCTCCAGACTTCTGTACTATCCCTTAGTTTGAATATCGACTTAGTATTCTCACTCACTCTCTGAACTCCGAACTTATCTTCTCCAAACCTCTGAAATAAAGGACTGACGATCGAGGAGGGCGCAACATACAAGTTGAAGCCAAGTCCTTAAGACTCCAAACACCTGACTCGGACTGACTTATGTCAGCTTGGACCTGATGCGAACTCGGATGCTAAAAACAATAAAGGATAGAATAATAGGAATGTGGCCAAGGATAGGACAATAGGGAGTGACCGACTATAAAACAATGGGGCCATGGCCGAGGATAATACAAGGACAGGAAGTCCCAAGGTGAGGCGGATTGAAGGATGAGGAATAGGTGTGGTGGGATTAATAGATGGTGAGTGGCATAGAGTATGTGAAGGGTGAGGACAAGGAGTGTGGGTGGTGGATGGGCCGAGCTGAGACCGGCGTACCAAGTGATATGCATGCCCAGTGGCCTGCCTTGTTTATGTATGCATAGTGGTCAGCAGCTTCCCTTCCTTGTAGCTTGTTGGTGGCAGTATGGCAACCATTGTCTCAATATGTGTGGTGTCTACATGGGTAATAGCCTGACCTAGGCCTGGTTCCCTCATCGTTCTAGTAGGTTTGCTGTTCATGTGTAGTATTGGGTTCCAACTGACTCATTTGTTGACTCGTTCCTTGTATCACATGATGGTTCATGCTTGACAGCCTCGATTGTGTGTGGCAGCCTCCTATGGCTCACTTGCATGTCTGGTGGCCTCAACAGCTCACTGTCTGCTGTACATGACATATCGCAACTGATAGCTGGCATCTTCAATGACTCTCCTTCTATGCTATGCAGTGTCTCACATCTCATCTGCATCTGGGTTCTCTCACTGTCCACTGTCTCCTATCTTGCTCCTTGCATCCTCTCTGCTCCTGGCTGTACTTCTCATATCATCTGCATGGCTATGGCTCTGTTAGGCCTCAGTGATGCCGAAGGTGTGGGCAGGAACTGGCCAAGTCCTGCAGGCCAGTGGTAGTAGCTTGGCTTCACCGTGCTCATGCATTGCACCCTACTTTCTGTGTGTGCCACTGATTTGGAATAGAAGAGATGCTCCGGAGGATGCCGAGAGTATCGGCCTAAGTAGAGGACTTCTAGACAGAGGGAAGGAGAGCAGGAAGGCGTAAACCTAGTTGATAATCAGACTGAGGAACTATATATATGAATTCACTACTTATATAGATTAAGAGGTGGAATATGGAATAAGGGTGGCATAAGACATGGAGAAAAGAATAAGGTGCGGAGACCATGTAGAAGTATTCTCTACAGCGATCTAGAATAGAACAATAAGATGTAAACAAGAATAAAACAATGAGATATGACCGATAATAAACGAGTAGGAGTGTGAGGGAAAATAGAACAATAGAGGGAGGCCAAATATAAAACAATAGGGCCGTGACCAAATGATAATGAATAATGAATATCCCGAGGGGAAACAGGCAAAGGGAAGGATGGGAAATAAAGAATAATAAGGAATAGAAGGGATGGATGGTGTTACATACCATTGCAATGGTTGGTGAATACATGTAACAAGTTGCTGTTTAAATAGTGCCCACAGACTAATGTCAGATAACCTGGCATAGTAGCCTTTTGGCCCAGTTGGAAGAGCACATCACTGTGGGAATTTGTTGCCTTTTACAGTATGCCAGGTTACCAAAGGTCAGCGGTTCAAATCCCTGTGTGTGCAATAATTTAGAGGGTTGTTGCAATCACTTGGATCCAGGAACCCTGGCTTACATGATGGTCTATAGCATCATGGGGGTCTGCTATGTCAAACAGTAATTAGAGTGCTTGGGGGGAGCTACAGACAGGCCTGGGAAACCTGTTAAGATATTATCACTGTGGCACCTCAAGGGCTCAGTACCTAAGGGTAAGGTACTGTTACATACCATTTCAATGGTTGGTGAATACATGTAACAAGTTGCTGTTTAAATAGTGCCCACAGACTAATGCCAGATAACCTGGCATAGTGGCCTTTTGGCCCAGTTAGAAGAGCACATCACTGTGGGAATTTATTGCCTTTCACAAATGGGGAAAGTGAATCAAATAATGAACTGAATGTACCAAGCTGAGACCATGGACACTTGGACATGGACATAGGATGGCTGCTCGGTCGGCACTGCCGAATAAACGGGTCTCGGTACGTGTACTTGACACCCGACCGGCCTGCAGGACTTGGCCACTTCCTGCCAGCATTGTAAAGTCAGCATTATTACTATAGTGCTTGGCCCATGCATCGTCGGCATTCCCGGTGCCTGACACAAACCACATAAGGGAGAGAGAAGAATTGCATTCAGGAGTAATTTATTTTCATCTAAATTTACTCAATTTTGATAATATACAATCTTAAATCAGGGATTTCTCAAAATTTCTAAGAGATTTTATTATTGAATGTTCATATTAGAGAAGATATGCATCTCCTATTGCTAATTAAAAAAACTCCAAGTGGGATTTGATATAATTTGACCTTAATCTGACCACACAGATATTGGGGCTACCAAAGTGTGACATGTGACATGCTAATAATATATAAGCATGTTCTCATCTCTTCTCATCATCAACAATGTGTAAACTCCATGTGCAAAGAAGCACAATACTGAGCAGAAGTCTATCAGAGAATGTCAAGAATCAAAAGAGGCACCATGCTAATGAAAAAAGGCTTTCTGATATGGTTAAAGTGTACAAAGAGGGGCAGGCAGGTTATTCAACAAAGAAATCATTGTGAGAAGTTGCTCACAAATCTGGAGTAGACTTTAATACTCTCAGTTGACACATTAATAATAAAGGATCATCAATGCTCAAATTCAATTCTACAAAAAGAGGCTTATAGTTCAAGAGGAAAAAACTCTTGTTGCATTTATCACAGTATCAGCCAGTCATAGGTTTCCCCTAAATCACAGACAAATTAAGCAGTTAGCAAATGCAATCCTTGAAACCAAAGAAGGTCTCTCCTTCACCAAAGTTGGAAAGAAGTGGATCTTTAATTTAGTTAGGCATCATCACAAGGAGTTGCAAACATACTGGAGTAAACCTCTTGATACAATGAGCTAAATCATTGAACCCTAGTGCAGTAATATCATGATTCGACATTGTGAAGGAATTTGTTGTCAAATTAGGAATATAGCCAGAGGAGATCTACAGATTGGATGAAAGTGGATTTCCTACAGCATATGGAGGAAAGGAAAGGGTGGTAGGAGCATGAGGAATAAAGACTCAACATAAGCAAGGAGGCATTGATTGAGAAAATATTACAACAATTATAACAATTTGTGCATATGGAACAATAACAAAGCCAATGATGATTTACAAAGGAAAAAAAGATGATGCAAAAATAGAATGATAACAATGTTTCTGAAGCACAGTAAGCTTTTTTGAAAAATTCTGGAGGCAAACTAAATTCTTTATTAGTATTGCACATTCTGAAAATTGATGGACAGATGGCAACCTTGCCTTTCAATGGTTAACTATGCTTTTTGACCCAGAAACAAAGGAGAAGGCTGGTGCCTGCAAATGTATTCTCATCCTTGATGGCTTTAGCTCCCATTATACTGCAGAATTTCTAGATTATGCTGGAGAAAATAACATACTAGTGCTTGGATACCCACCTCATTGCACTCATGCTCTTCAGGGTCTCAATGTTGTTTGCTTTGTAAAGATGAAGGAAACCTGGAAACAAGTCATAACCAACTTTCAGGAGGATAATCAAAGACCAGTAGGCAAAATTGACTTCACTTACCTTTTTGGAATGGCATATAACTGAGCCTTTGATGAAGAAACTGTCAAAATAGCATTTCATGTCACTGGCATATACCTGTTTAATCGTGATACAATTTATCCTATCCAAATAAAACCAAGCATGACTACATCAACTGAAGGAGAGTTTCCCCTTCTACAATCAAGTCTTGTCTGAGTTATTATTAGGGCCTTTAACCCAAACCCATCAAAAAGCTATCTGATTCCATCTACATCAACACCTAGTCCAAGCCATATCGTAATATACCACTCACCAACATCACCTTCACTGAAACATGTACAAGATTGGCAAATTGACCCTGCCCTATACACACCTTCAAAGCAAATGTACTTATTATATAAGGACTTGCCTCCATATCATCTGGTTCATTCCTTGGTTCAGATAAACCCATCACCTCCTTAACACAAGTAATTGTACCTGTACTTGCTTGCCTACCATCATCCCTTCCTCAGCTAAACTGAGATCTTGCCAAAGCGAGTTTTGTCAATAAATGGCACAGTTGTGAATTACTAGAACTCAAAATCATTGAATTACAAGAAACTGTCAAAAATGCCCAGCTTCAAGTTAAAGTCTGAGATATGCAAATTGAGGAGGAGCAGGCACAACTAGTCCTATAGAATCCTCATCTACACAAGTTAACAAGTGTCTTCAATAAATGTGAAAACAAGAAAAAAAATAACCACTCACTGCATTTTGATGGAAAAGCTCAAGTCTTGCCTTCAAATGCTTTCAGGAAAAAGTTATCAGAGCAGAGCAAGCAGAGGGAGGGAGAGGCCAGAGAAAGATAGTGATTGGCATGGGTATTGAAAACCCACATATAGTGGGTAGGGGTAGCACGGGTATGGGGAGGGTCAGAATTGTCAACCTGGCCCAAACTCATACCTGCAAGTGGGTTGAGGCGGGTAGGCTGACATAGGTGAAGTAAGTGCTGAACTTCAATTATATAAGCAAAGTTAGTGCTGAACTTCAATTATATAAGCAAGGTTAGTGTTGAACTTCAACTATATAAGTAAGGTTAATATGAACTGCAATTATATAAGTGAAGTTAGTGCTGAACTTCGATTATATAAGCGAGGTTAGCACTGAACTTTGATTATATATGAGCTATCCCCCACCCTCCAGGTGCAGGAGCCAGCTAGCCCAGCAAAGCCCAAGCCGAGACTCTAAGACCCAAGGCCCGTGCAGAGCCCAGCCAAAACTACAATTTTCCAATCCTATGTTCAACACATCTCTATCTATTAATATCTATGAATTGTCCTTGAGTAACACTTCCCTATATACAATATTACATGTCTTCCTTCCCTCCAGTAACAAAACATATACTCTTCCCCAATTTGTACCCCTTGATACCCCTATATAAAATTGTCCATGTGAAAACACAGGGTACTGCAAGTCTATTCCCACTGTTCCCAGAGATTGTCCTTGTGACTTGTTTATTGTCATGGAAAATGCAAGCCTCACAGGAAATTGTCTCCTGTGTAATTCAAATGGCAATTGTTCTGCACTTGTTGAGACTGTGATTCTGGGGATAAATGTGGTCTGTCCTGCCGATGGTCCTGAAATTATCCTCACAAACAGTACCCTGTTGGTCATTTGAACCAACTGAAGACATGTCCCATTGCAAAGTCCCTGACCTACATCCAGATTCCAAAGAAGCATCAAAGGCACTCCAAGCTTGACTTTGAGTTGAGAGGGAGGAATACCACCCATGTTGATGGAGTTTAGATATTCTAGAGGATATTGATGATTATTGTCCTCTTGTCGTTTAATGTTATCTGCACTGGAATACAGTTTCTCCTCTCCTGGAAATTGATCCAGGACCTGAGCATTGATCTCATCCACTTCAGTATTTCTGGGACAAAGGATGGCACGTTCTAAAAAGAATTTGTCTGGAATTGTTTGTCCACCTTCAAGGCTAGGATATATAACCGAGATAAGACTTGAGAGATCTGGTCCACAAATCATATGCTGAGGGATGGTAATAGAGTGATCCAAGGGGAGATTCTTTCCCTGACCAACATCAGAAAGCCATTGGGCAAACTGAGTACTTTGAGGATCGTTACGATCAACACGCATATTTTCAGTGAGATGAAGGACCTTGACATGATGCCAGAGTTTGGATCTTTGAATGCATGCACCCACAATCTCCTCCTTATTGCCCTTAGGAACCACAGGCAAGGTCTGCTGGACATCCCCTCCCCATGCAACAGTAATGCCACCAAAAGGAAGGTTGGGTTGTTCTAGGATATCCCTGCAAGTCTTGTCTACTGCTTCAATTGCATGGTGATGCTGCATAGGAACCTCATCCCAAATGATGAGACTTGTCTCTTTAAGAAGCCGGGCCCTATTTGTACCCTTTTTGATATTACAAATGGTACCCTCATTGATCTGAATAGGAAGTCTGAACATGTTGTAGGCTGTCCTTCCTCCAATAATGATTGCAGCAATGCCAGATGAAGCAACACAAAGGACAATAAGACCTTTGCCTCTTGCAGAGTGACTAAGTTTATTCCATGTAAAAGACTTGCTGGTGCCTCCAGGACCATGTACAAAGAAGAGACTGCCTTTTGGTTTTCCATGAGCATCCCTGGTCAAGGCAGATTTCAGGATCTGATCATGTGCATTCCTTTGTGTTAAGTTTCACACCGTAAAGTCAGTTCAAAGCCTTTTCCATTCCAATAGACAATAGAGGACTAGGTGGAATACTGTGGTGTGGATTGTTTTATTCTCCTATTGTTCTTTCCTTGTATTGTGATACATTATTCTTCTTTTGTTCTTTCTTTCCTTTAAATACTAGACTTGCATGTAGAGCCACTTCAGATCTTCGAGTCGAAGTCTGAAGTGAGCCGCGTTTATTTAAACTTGTCTTGACTCTTAACTCACAAAAATTTTTAGTATTTTTTTGTGTTTAGGTAGTTACTGCGCATATTGAGATCTTCGAGTCAAAGTCTGAATATTTTTTTGTGTTTAGTTTTTAATACTTTGTCCAGAATTCATTTTGTAAATATTGACAAAAGCACTCTGAAGCTCCAAATGAGGATCATAGTTCTGCTGTTCTGCAATTAGATGATTGCCAATAATACCCTCCCAGTGACCTGTGAATTGGGGCATGTCCTGGAACTCAGACAAAGACCTTCCTCCCTGCCACATGATCTTATCAATAAGGAAAAGGCCAAAGTCATATATTTGATCCTGGGTAGGATCACTGATTCCATGCCTGTTTTGGAGCTGGTATTGAAGGTCATCATAGATGTATTCCCAAAACAGGGTCCAGAGTTGAGCTGGATCTGAAGGAGTACAGTGTATCAAGATGGTGACAAAGAGTCTCCTCAGCTGTGATCCTGTCTGCATGCTAGCAGCCTCTTGAAGGGAGAACCTCCATTCCCTATCATCCTCTAGAAGACCACATGCCAGGCAGGCAGCCTTAAAACTCTGATGTTGAGTACCCACATATGACCTGAGTTCTTCAAATGACCTTGCTCCCTTAACCACAGTGAGGAGGGTATGCAAATAAAACCTCTCTCCAGAGGAAGGGCTTGCAAAGTGCAGGTGACCAATGGCAAACTGTTGCTGGCGATGTTTCCATGATTTGGATTTTTTTCCCAAACAAAGTTTTCAGGAAATTGGACATAGAGCAATTGACATGCCTCTGGATATTTGACATTGGCTTCAAAATATCCCATGAGCATAGTCTTTGCATGCTCTGCCCTTTCTAATGCAGATGGGGCATCCTGGTTGGCATCAAAGACAACATTATGCTGGCCAGGGAGGTGAACAGGAAGGGCCAAGACAGCAGGAATCTGCACATGTATCTTAAACTCCAGCAATCTCCAACATGCCTCATGTAAACTGACATAGCATGCATCGAGATACTGCTGGATTTCATTCTTATTCTTTCCAAACTCCATTGTGGTCCTATCATGGCCTTTGTAGATATACTTGTGGATGTACTTGATGGAGCATACATTGAAGGTAAGTTCCATATTTAGATGACATTCCAATTCCAGGAGAAGCATGGGACAGTAAGGAACAACATTATGGTTGTCCATTTCATGTCCTCTGACATTGTGCTTCCTGCCATCATTAGGACATTGATACATGGGTATCCATCTTCATTTAAAGAAGTCTCCTCTCGAAAGGCCTTGGGGAAATGTTTAGAACACTTTCCATCTTGCATACATAGGGAGTTAGGATGCTGAGGTCCACATGGTCCACGGGTCATCATTTCACAGACCAGTTTGTACAGCCTTGGATACATCTGTTGATCTGGAAAGACTGCCCATATCAGAGAATCCACATCTTCAGGAGTTCTGATTTTAGAGTCCTGTTTGAACCATAAGAGAAGATGCATGTGTGGTAGGCCTCTCTTTTGGAATTCAATGGTATGGACCCATGCTACAGTTGCTCCTAGAATATAATCCTTTGTGATACGCTTGATGAGATATTCCTTTTTGAGTTGAAATACCCTGGCCACCAAATCAGGCCTATCTTGAGGAGTCTGCCTTGGATAGAGGGCATCTTTAACTTCTTGCCAATTAGGATTGGCAGTCATGGTAAGGAAAGCATCTCCAGGTCCATATTTTCTAGAAATAGCAAGAGAATTTTGAAGATTCTCCATCATATCTCTGGTACTCCCAGTAAAGGTAGCAGGAAGGATGACTTTCTTTCCCAGAGCCTGAGGGTTGAGATCATTGTCTAAGCCAGAAAATGCATCGACCACTTGGTTATATAGCTCTACACATAAGGTGTTTTGGTTATATCGCAACCATCTAAGCCTGGACTGTTCTGTAGTAGCCCATATATCAACAATATATTGTTGAAAAAGCTTGCCAGCTTTGAACAGAGTATTGGCTTCACCATCACGAATAAATAAACGATAGTGATGGTATTTGGCCATTGATACATTCTTTTCCTGCTCTCTAGAATGCTGGTTGGTCTCCTGTTCAGGCTCAGATGCAGATGCTTGTCCTAAAAGTGGGATGTCCTTATGCCAGCCCATCTCACCCCTAGGGAAGAGGAGTACATAATGAAGAGGTGCATATATAGCACTCTCCTCATGAACCCTCCTCAGACCACCACCTTTTAATTGTACGATGATATCCCTGCTATCTTCAGCTTCACCCTCTCCAGGCAAAATGACAGCAGTTTCATGGCCAGTAGGAATGTTATACCATCGAATATTGGTATGGGGTCTGTATGTGAGTCTAGCTTGAATGCTACTGCCATTAGGTATTGGGTGCAAACATGCATCTCACCCCTGAGAGACCAACCTCAATATACCGTATTTTTATATCGATTCCAATGCCATTCTGTGCGCTTTTTAATTCTCTAATTTTTCGTATTTTATTTGTATTTTTACCCTCAATATTGAGGGAGATATTGTATTTCTATGTGTACGCTACTTACGGGTGCTTGCCTATGCACCAGATGACGCACATGGCCGGCTCCCTGGATAGGGACCGGTAGCCTGGCTCAAACCTTCGATAGGGTCAGGAGCCGGCTCTAGTATATGTGCGGGTGAAACATTCCTCGCACATATTTCCCTCCTCAGTGGTTGACTACACTGAGGAGGTGAGTTGTATAATATAATACAGTAGTGTCCGGACTGATTTTATTATTTCTTTTACTCTGTAAGAAAACTAAATAGGTATATTCTTGAATATACTCAGTGGTTGACTACACTGAGGAGAAAACTAAATAGATTGCCTAAGAAAATCTTCAAACCTACTGTACAATTGCTCATAATCTCATCATTAGGATGGTTACGAAGTCTTTCAAGGGCCTGGCGATAGAGATTTACAAAAGGATTATTGGCCAGCATCATCTCCTGAAGGTCATGTAGAGTTTGAGAGTCTAAAACATTCCTGTTGTTCTGTTGTCTATATCCTAATGCCTCGCTGGGGTCATAGAAGTAAAGCTGTGCATAATGTGGGTCTTCTCCTGCTGCAGGAAGAAGAGTACCATGTTGATGATAGACTTGTCCATGAATTTTGAATACATATGGCCCATGACCAGAGACACTGGGATCCAATTTGATACCTAAAGATATAAATGCCAGTGATGCATTATATTGATGGATGTTATCCCTAAACCTTTTCCCCCTATTATCCTGACCATCCAAAAGTGCCTTCAATACTTCGGGAGGATGTGGTAACAGTGGCAAGGATATTCTGCCTGATGAACAACATATTCCAAATGTTGGAAGATGATTTGTAGAATTGGTCAACCGTTCTATCAGCCAAAGCCATGCATTACAGTTTGGGCATTTAACATCCATGAGACCCAGATAATGACATGGAATATTTGCCTCGATCACCAGTTGTCGGGCTAAAGGAGGATCCATTTGAGGTCCAGAAGCCCTTTGATGTAACTGAATAACTGGATGAGCCTGAGCTATGGCATTTAACTGAGAAATATCTGCTGTGTGTGATGGATTGTCTGATGAAGCATAAATTTGAGGGACAGCTTGTGGAGGTCTGGCAGCCCTTTGATGTTGCTGGATCACCGGATGAGCCTGAGCCATAGCACGTAGCTGTGTAATGCCAGCTGTACCTAATGCAATGGCAGGTAAATTTACAGGGGCTATGGATCTCTCTGCATATCGATGCCTATCTGGTAAAACAGGATGCTGAGCAATCTGCAATGTAGCAAGATGTGTATTGATTGCAGCTAATTGTTGGCGAGGGCTTGGATCAGGTGCTGGCATAAAAGGATCTGATTGAGTGTGGATAGAAGGAAGAGGAGGAGGAAGATGAGAGAATGGCTGAGGTGGTGGTGGGGCAGGATTTTGGCAACGTAATTCTGATACAGCGGCAGCCCTCTCCCAACACATTGAAGGTGAAGTCATCTGTAACTGCTCCCAATGTTGAGCATGTTCTCATTCTCTATCATGCTCAGGTGTAGAGGCCATCCTATAAATTACATATCAGCTATGAATTATTAGAACTGCAATAACATCTAAAAATACTCACAGGATATAGACCCAGATGTATACTAATATGAAGGGAAAGGAGATACACTAATATCTAAAAAAAATTACACATCAGCTGTGAAATCCTAGAACTGCAATAACATCCAAAAATACTCACAGGATATAGACCCAGATGTACACTAATATGAAGAGCAAGGAGATACACTAATATTTGAAAAACCAATCCAACACAAACTCCAGGATCCTATCTAGGGCCAGAAGAGCAGTCCAAAGTCCAGGATCCTATCCAGGGCCATAAGAGCAGTCCAAAGTCCACTACCAAAATGGAAAGGCCAATACCCCACAATATTTGCACAGGGTTTCATCAAGGAGGAATTCACCACAAGACAGAGGGAGATCTTAAAGGCTTTTATGTGACTCAGAAACTGTAGGCAGAAAACAAAGTATATGGCAAGCCAAAGCTGACCACCCTGAGTCTATCAAATGTAACAGAAACTGAGTTAAGCCACTCCTCCCGTATGAGCAGTGAGAGGTACTTGGCAATAGCAAACTAAGGCCGTGCAGGCGTACTTCACACTCAATAGGCTTGATCTACCCCTTAGATACCCCTGTCCAAAAATGTGGGACCCCACCACCGTTGTGAAGTAAGGACGCTGGTGGGTATGCTAGTGAGCAATATGCAACTAATTGATCACCTGAGCCAACCAAGAGGCAAGAGGCAAGAGACCAGAGGGACCAGAGAACCTGAAAACCTGGAGGACCAGCAAAGCTCAAGCAGAATAGATGAAGTCTGTCAGTCAATTGAATTGACCAGAACAGTGTCAATTAGCCTGAGATGTTGAGAAGATAATGAAGTATCTCATACCTGAGAAAGTAAAGGCAGTGTAGAAAATTGAAAGGAGCACAATGTGTAGAACAGGTCAATATGTGTGGCAGGTTGAAAACAGGGCCAATGCGAGTCAGGGGTAGTGCACATGCAAACAACGTGTTCGGTCAATAGTGCATACCGCACTTAGATTCCGTGTCATGTCACAATAGCATATATTGTTTTACAGTGTATATAAGTACAAAATTTTATACACCTAAGATTAGATGGAAGACCCAACAATGCACGAAAACAAACTGACATGGTAGACGGTAGACATAGGTTTTCATCGTCACAGCCGGACATTTGTCGTGTTTTTTTTTGGGACGGTGCACGGTGCTGGCATCGGTTAGCAGTGGTCGTGCGTGAACGTGGTCCCGCTCACCACATCAGATGGGAGCATGCTGGGGGTGTTATGTTGGTTAGCGGTGGTCGTGCACAAACACTGACCTGCTCACCATTTGATAGCAGTTGACATGTGCCAACAAATCGAAACTGACGGTGGGTGAGGCTTCGAATGGACCACCTTTGCAGAGTGGGCAATGTGGCAGTTAGCCCTTCCGGGTACGCTTGGCACCTTTTCACTTGTTGGGTGAAGGTAGTGGAGCAATAGCAGAGGTGGAGGCTGTAGGGCGCATATATGCACCTCAGCGAACCAAGCATAATATATAACCGGAATCCCGA
>QLPI01001587.1:0-14391 GCA_003314275.1 Chroogomphus rutilus
GTCGCACACGCCGAGTGCAGCCCGGTCGCACACGCCGAGTGCAGCTCGGTTGTGCAAGCCCAGTGCAATGCTAGAAGTGTGTTTTTTTGTACATTTGCTTCATCCTTAGTCCATCCCATCTTCCATTACTTTTCATTCTGTTTGTAAAATGCTAGCCCTCATATGGGAGGCTCAACAGCATGAAAGGGGAGACCACATAATTCAGGGGATAATACACCATCCAGAGTATGAATGCAGGTACAAAGAAGGATAGAATAACAAAGAGTTGTACCAATACATTCCACCTTTGCAGAAAAACCCCCAAGTTAGTAAGTAATTCCAGATGTTTAAAAATGGGTGGTGGTACAGCATTGAGACTGAACAAATAAGGGTTGGGGGCTATGATAGGGAAACACTAACCAAATAGGTAAGGATGATGAGTAACAATGAGAAAAGACTAACAGAATAGGAAACAGGTCTGAGTCATATCAAGAAAAAGAGAGAATATATAAAAGGAACAATAAGGAAGTCCATGTAAGGGCAACCACTCTACCTTAAGGCATACTGGCAAAGGGGGATCCAAAGATTTAGCACAAAACCTATGACTTGCATACCTAGCAAAGGGGGATCCAAGGAAAAACTATCATGGACCCTTTACCCACTAACTACAGCTATATATATACTATGGCCATGGTGCTCCTGTATAGGAAACTGTTAGGTATCGGTAATTCCAATATTGTGGACAGGAATTGGCCAAGTCCTGCACACCGATTGGGGTGGCTAGGCTTCAACATACTCGTACATTGTGCCCTGCTCTTCTATGTGTTCTACTAATTTGGATAGAGGAAAGACCTGAGAGAGTGCCAAGAGTATTGGCCCAAGTAAGGGACTTCAGATAGGAGAAGGGAAGATGAGAGGATGTAAACCAAGTTGATATTCAGAGTGAAGAACTATCTACATACATCCACTAGTTATATAGGTTAAGAAGCAAGATATAGAACAGGGTGACATAAGGAATGGAGAACAATAAGGTATGAAGAATCATGTAGAGGTATTGTCTACAATGATTAAGAATAGAATAAGGAATGTAGATAAGAATAGAACAATGAAAATAAGATAATAGAAATGTGGCCAAGAATAGAATGATAGAGAGTCACTGAATATAAAACAATAGGGTCATGGCTGAAGATAAAACAATGGTAAAATATCCCAAGGTAAAGCAGGCCAAGAAATAGGAAGTGGAAGGGGTGGGATTAATGAATAATGAAGGAGGAAGAGTGGATGAGGGATATGAATGGGGGAGGTGGAGGATGAATGTGCTGAGCCGAGACCAATATAACAAGTGACATATGGTGCTCGGTATGTGCAGTTGACAGCAACCTAAGCAGTTGCTCTACCCTAAGGTGCCATACTGGCAAAGAGGGGTCAAAAATTTAGCACAATACCTATATACATAATAATTAGCTATCAAGTCCACAATACCATGCTCTAATTCACTTGGCAATACCAACCAACTAATCCTTACCCATATCATCCCTCACCAGTGTGTGGTCTCAGCTCGGTATATTCAGTTCATTATTTGGTTCATTTTCCCTATCCCACCCTCCTATTCTTTATTATTCTTCTATTCCCCATCCTTCTCTCTGCCCATTTACCCTTGGGACATTCACTATTCATTTATCACTTGGTTGTGGCCCTATTGTTTTATATTTAGCCACCCTCTATTGTTCTATTTTCCCTCACACTCCTACTCGTTTATTATTGGTCATATCTCATTGTTTTATTCCCGTTTACATTGTATTGTTCTATTCTAGATCACTGTGGATAATACCTCCACATGGTCTCCATACCTTATTCTTTTCTCCATGTCTTATGCCACCCTTATTCCACATTCCACCTCTTAGCCTATATAACTAGCAAATATATGTACATAGTTCCTCAGTCTGAGTATCAACTAGGTTTATGCCTTCCTGCTCTCTTCCCTCTGTTCAGAAGTCCTTCACTCCAGTTGATACTCTTGGCATCCTTTTGAGCATCTCTTCCATCCCAAATCAGTGGCAAGCAGAGGAAGCAGGGCGCAATGCATGAACATGTTGAAGCCAAGCCACTACGACTGGCCTGCAGGACTTGGCCAGTTCCTGACCATACCTTTGGCATTACTGAGGCCTGACATTAGCATACCTGGAAAAGGGGGATCTAAAGAGAAAATTCTAAAGAACCCTTCACCCACGAACTACAGTTATATATCTACCATCACTATGGTATTCCATTCATATCGGGCATCACTTCCCGTGCCAGTTATATATGGAACCAGGGAGCTGGGTTTGCCAGTAATTGCTGAGGACATGGGTGATAGTGGTGGGTTATGCCCGCTGATGGTGGCTGGCAGCCATAGCGCTCCCACAGCATATATCCCAGTAGTGTCAGTCAGGTATATGCCAAATGAATCTTGGTCAGTGGGTAAGAACCTTGGTAGGTATGGTTTCAGTCAGGATCCAATCTTGGGGGTTCCCCTAACAGCTCCATTCATATCAGGCATTGCTTCCCATGCCAATTGTATACAGAACTGGAGACCTGTCAGGCACTGAGAATGCTGATGATGCATGGGTCAAGTACTATTGCAATAGTACCAACTTCATGGTGCTGGCTGGAATTGGCCAAGTCCTGTAGACCAATTGTGGTGGCTTGGCTTCAACATACTCGTGTGTTGTGCCCTACTTTCTGTATGTGCCACTGATTTAAGACAGAAGAGATACCAGGGAGAGTGCTGAGAGTGTCAGCCCAAGTAGAGGACTTCAGACAGGAGGAGGGAAGATCAGAAGGCATAAGCCAAGTCGATATTCAGAATGAGGAAATATCTACATCTATGTACTACTTATATAGGTTAAGAAGTGAGATGTGGAATCAGGGTGGTGTAAGACATAGAGAAGAACAATAAGGTATGAAGAGCATGTGGAGGTATTGTTCTCAAGCCTACGATACTGAGCTCCAGTTCACTCAGTAGTACTGACCGATCGACCCTTACCATTTAATCCCACATACTAGTGACAAGTCATTCCTCACTAGTAGGTGGTCTCGGCTCGGTACATTTGGCTCATCATTTGGTTCACTTTCCTTATCCCATCCTCTCTATCTTTTGTTATTCTTTCATTCCCCTTCTTTCCCCTTACCCATTCTCCTTTGGGACATTTACTACTTGCCTATTATTCGGTCACAGCCCTATTGTTTTATATTCAGCCACTTTCTATTGTTCTATTCTCACTCACTCTTTTGTTCTCTATCATATTTCATTGTTCTATTCTTGCCTACATTCCTTTGTTCTATTCCTGATCATTGTGGACAATACTTCCACATGGTCTCCATACCTTATTCTTTTCTCTATGTCTTGTGCCACCCTTATTCCACATCTCACTCCTTAACCTATATAAGTAGCACAATGCATGTAGATAGTTCTTCATTCTGGATATCAACTAGGTTTATACCTTATTGTCCTCCCTCCTCCTGTCTGAAGTCCTTTACTTGGGCCGACACCCTTGATACTCTCCCGAGTTCCCCTTCTGTCCCAAATCAGTGGCATGCACAGAAAGTAGGGTGCAACACACAAGTACGTTGAAGCCAAAGCCACTACTACCAGCCTGCAAGACTTGGCCAATCCTTGCCCACACCCTCAGCATTCCCGAAGCCTGACAATTGTCTGCAATATTCAGGAATAGAATGAAGAAATGTAGACAAGAATAGAACAATGAAAATGTGGCCAAATAAGATAATAGAAATGTGGCTGAGAATAAGACAATAGAAAATGACCAAATATAAAACAATAGGGTCATGGCCAAGGATAAAAAATGTCCTGAGGTAAAACAGGCTGAGAAATGAAGAACAAATGGTACGGGGATAATAAATAATGAATAAAGGAGGAGTGGATGATAAATGGAGAGGGAGGTGTGAATGATGGATGTGCCTAGCTGAGACTGACATACTGAGTGACTTGTATATGATTTGGTCACTTGTGTGTATAATTAGAGTGATTGTTTGGTTGGCACTACCAAGTGAACCAATGCTCAGTATGTGTACTTGACAGGACCTCAGATCACTAGTAATTTCTGAGCACATGGGTGATATAGGTAAGTGATGTCTGCTAATAGTGGCTGTTAGCTATAGCACTCCCTTGGTATGTATCTCAGCAGTGCTGGTTAGGCATATGCTAAAAAAATCTTGGTTGGTGGATGGGACCCTTGGCCACTATGGTTTTAGTTGGGACGTAATTTTGGGGGTTCCCCTGACATAACCCCCCTCTATAATGCAGCATCCCAGATGCATTGATTATAACAGGTAGGACTGGTGTGTGAGATCTGACAGTGGATGCAGCCATAGAGCAAATTTAGTGGTTGGCACTGGGGTATAGTCAAGAAAAATCAGCAACAAGGTTGGGGGCTCATACATTGTTCTCATTTTCCCAAGAGTTCTCTTGATAGCAAAAACCATTCCATTTAATGAGGAACTGTCAAGCACTGAGAATGCCAACGATGCATGGGCCGAGCACTATTGTAAGAATGTCTACTTCACGATGCTGGTGGGAATTAGCCAAGTCCTACAGACTGATCGGGGTGGCTTGGCTTCAACATACTTGTGTGTTGCACCCTACTTTCCATGTATGCCACTGATTTGGAATAGATGAGATACCTGGGAGAGTGCCAAGAGTGTCAGCCTGAGTAAGGGACTTCAGACAGGAGGAGGGAAGATAAGAAGGCATAAGCCAAGTCGATATTCAGAACAGAGAACTATCTATATACATGCACTACTTATATAGGTTAAGAAGTGAGATGTAGAATCAGGGTGGCATAAGATATGGAGAAAAACAATAAGGTATGAAGAACATATGGAAGTACTATCCACAATGATTAAGAATAGAACAAAGAAATATAAATGAGAATAGAACAATGAAATATGGCTGAGGATAAAAGAATAGAAATGTAAGTGAAAATAGAACAATAGAAAATGGCCCGAGGGACACAGGAGAAAGGAAAGATGGGGAATGGAAGAATAACAAGAATAGAAGGGATGGGATGAAGGGAAATGAACCAAATGATGAGCTGAATGTACCGAGCCAAGACCACAACTACTGAGGAATGGCTTGTCACTAGTGTGTGGGATTAATTGGTAAGGGTTGTTCGGTTGGTACTACTGAGTGAACCAAGGCTTGGTATCATGTACTTGACAGGAACTGTAAATGGTTCACCCTCATTCAGCTATCAAGTACTTATTTGTCCTTGAAGTATTCCCCATTGTCACATAAGGCTGGCTGTGGGTGGTTGATGCCTGCCTGGGATTGCGTCTACCAGTGCCAGGGTAAGTTTGACAACTGGGAAGACAGGGTGGAGGTAACTTGAGCCTTTCAGGAGCTGGAGGCAGTATGCATAGGACCTAACTTGTTTTTCAATGAGGTAGTGTCAAGTACACATACCGAGACCTGGTAGATTGGCAGTGCCGACTGAGCAGCCATCCTATGTCCATGTCTAAGTATCTATACCACATGCATATCACTTGGTACACCGGTCTTGGCTCGGCATGTCCACCACCCACATTCCTTGCCATTACCCCTTGCATACTCTATGCCACCCATCATCCATTAATCCCACCATGCCTACTCCTCATCCTGTCCTTGTTTTATCTTCAGTCACAACCATTGTTTTATAGTTGGGCACCCCCTATTGTCCTATCCTTGGTCACATTTCTATTATCCTATCTTTTATTGTTCTATTTCCGTTTACATCCCTTCATTCTAATTTTACTCATTGTGGACAATACCCACATGCTCTACATACCTTGTTGTCTCACATTCCTTATTCCACATGTCGCTCCTTAAACCTATATAAGTAGGGCATGCATGTACATATTTCCTCATTCTGGGTATCGACTAGACTTAGGCCCTTCTACCTTCTCCTCCTCTGTTAAGTCCTCTACTCAGGCCAGCATCATTGGCATCCTCCCGAGTACCCTGTCTGTTGCAAATCAGTGGCATGCATGGAAGAGTAGGGCACAACGCACGAGTACATTGAAGCCAAAGCCACTACTCCTGGCCTGTAGGACTTGGCCATTCCCATCCAACATCTCGGCATCCTCGAAGCTTGATAGTTCCCAAGGCCTGACAGGTAGGGGCTGAGCCACCTATGCACCAACTTCCTTAATAGGTGGTTGGTGTGTATGTTACTTACATTAAGGTATACCCCATCACCCAGTATGAACCTCGGTGTCAGTTAACATTGGCAATTGTAATAAGTCACCATGTCCTCTTTTGCCTTTGCTAAGGCTGCCTTTGCCTTGCAGTATGCTCCTTCCATTTGCTCCTTAAACTCATTTACAGATTTGAGGTGAGACAGGGGTTGGCATGGTTCAAATCCCATGCATGGGTGGCAGCCTGTGTCTAGTAGAAATGGAATTTCTCATGTCAAAGTGTAGATGTGGTTGTTGTATTGGAACTCAGCTAAGGGCAGGAGGTCATCCCAGTCATCCTGCCTTTCATTAATTAAGAGGCAAAGGTACTGCTCTAGTTCCTAGTTTACCCACTCAGTTTATCCATCTATCTGCAGATTGTAGGCCATAGAAGCCACTAGCCAAATCCCCAACAGGTGGTAGAGTTCTTTGCAAATGAATTGTACTCCTCGGTTGGATACTACCACTCTTAGTAGGCCATGTAGTTTCCACACATGGTATAGGAAGAGACATGCTGCCCTGGATGCTGTGACTGTTATGTGAGTTGGAATGAAATGCACCTGTTTAGATACTGAGTCTACTACATTCATCACCATGTCATACCCATGTGTGTCAGGTAGTTCCACTACAAAATCCATGCTTATTGTGTGTCCCATCGTACTGTTTTAGAACTGTAAAAGAGGTAACCCAAGAACCATGGCAAAATTTTGGTGTGAAGAAAGCCTAATCAAGTTCTCCAATAAGATGACAGCAAGCTAGTACCTGTCTGGGTTGATGTCCCAAAATAATTGTTTAGAGGGGGCCTTGGCAGGTGACATGTAGGAATAATAGTTTATGTATGTGAGCTATTATTCTACCCTTGCCTAGGATTATTTCCATGGATGTTCTATAAAATCTGATTTAGTTCTTTTATGATGTTTTTATGTATCTGTTAAGTCCATGATACTGAGCTCCAGTCCACTCAGCAATACAGACCGACCTTTACTATTTAAATCCCACACACCCATGACAAGTCATTCCTTACCAGTACATGGTCTCGGCTCAGTACATTCAGCACTTTACTTGGTTCACTCTCCCTACCCCATCCCCTCTATTCTCTATTATTCTTTTATCCCACATCCTTTTCCCCACCCATCTCCCTTCGGGACAATTGGCATTCACTTATTATTCAGTCACGGCCCTATTGTATTATGTTCGGCCAATTTTCCATTGTTCTATTCTCACCTACTCTCCTATTATTCTATTCTTGGCCATATCTCATTATTCTATTCTCATTTACATCCCTTATTCTATTCTTGATCATTGTGGATAATACCTCCACATGATTCTTCATATCTTATTGTTCTCCATTCCTTATGTCACCTTGTTCCACATCTTGCTTCTTAACCTATATAAGTAGTGAATGTCTATAGATAGTTCTTTACTCTGAATATCAACTTGGTTTATGTTCTCTAGTCATCCTTCCCCCTGTCTGAAGTTCCTTACTTGGGCCGACACTCTTGGCATCCTCCTGTGTCTTTCTTCTATCCAAATTAGTGGCACGCATGGAACAGCAGGGTACAACACACGAGTACATTGAAGCCTAGCCACCTTGATCAGTCTGCAGGACTTGGCCAACTCCCATCCACACAATCGGCATTACCAATACCTAACAGTACCTTTGATATTTTAGCCAAGAAACCTTCCACTTCAGTAGAAGGGTTTGAGATTTATCCCACAAACAAACCTCTGTCAATAAGTATTTAAGAGAGTACTGGCAGCACTTAGATAATCTGGCAGATTATGGGTGAAGATAAGATTGTTTGTTTTTACGCTACAGAACTAGTCTCTATATATACCAATTCTCAGCTGATTATGTAACTCCCTAATAAGGCAAGACCTTCTGGAAATTAGTGAGAAGTTTACAGAAAGGGATGGAAGGTCCTGGAATCCCCTGGAAGTCACAGTGTCACCCTTGTAATCACTAATAATAAAAAGAAAATAATATTCCCACAGCTAGTGTCAAGCTTCGGTTACTGACGGACTTCGGTACTGCCGAGGGGTGTTGGCAAAAGGTCGGGCAGACTATGGCCAAGTCCTGCAGGCCAAGAGTAGTGGCATTGGCTTCAACGTGCTCGTGCGTTGCACCCTACTTGCCGTGCATGCCACTGTATTTGCAACAGACAGATACTCGGGAGGATGCTGATGATGCCGGCCCAAGTCGAGGACTTAACAGAAGAGAAGAAGGTAGAAGGGCCTAAGCCTAGTCGATACCCAGAATGAGGAAATATGTACATGCATGTCCTACTTATATAGGTTAAGAAGCGACATGTGGAATAAGGAATGTGGAACAATAAGGTATGCAGAGCATGTGGTTATTGTCCACAGCGAGTAAAATTAGAATAAGGAATGCAAGACGGGGATAAAAACAATAAAGGACAGAATAATAGGACATGCCCAAGGATAGGACAATAGGAAATGCCCAATTATAAAACAAGGGCTGTAACCGAGGATAACACAAGGGCAGGAAGTCCCGAGGTGAGGCGGACCGAGGGGTGAGGAGTAGGCATGGGATGGGAATTAGGAATGTGACCGATATGTGCATCTAGCCGAGAACAACTCATCGAGTGGCTCGTACTTGGTTACTAATGGAGTATTTTAGTCGGTACCGCCGAGTTACCGGATCCTTGGTACATGTACTTGACAGCTAGTAGTCTTATGACTGGTCAAGTCACAAAATATTATTAGTAATTGAGCCATGCATCTGGGCTGACCTTTATGTAATATCTATTATATAAGCCCAGGAATTTGTTGTACAAGTTGGTCTGAGAACTTGATCTAGGAATTTGGTGCCATTTTCTATGTATTAAGTAATTGACATCCAATTATAGTTCCTTGTGGGTCCAAACAGGAATAGACCAAAAAGATATGTTTTTGAAGATTTTCCTTGGACTTGAGGGTTTTGTTATTTAAGAGTTAATTACCCTGAGTAATTTACTCTTAAATGGCCAGCCAAAAGTTATTATATTTTTTGGTAGTCAATTCAAGACTGGTTTGTTGGTTAATTTTCTGAGTAAGAGAGGTTTGGAATCCAATGTACTGATCCTGGTTCAGTGGCCCTTCATGTCTAGTGGAGAATTCCCCATTCCCTAACAGAGGGTGCCCTGGCTTGTAGAGCTTTCCTGGATTGAGGAGGCATAGCCCCTAGAGCTTGTAGAAGGAAACTCAGTGTGGACTATACCAAAGGTGTGGCCTATGCCTGTAGAATGATATAGGGAGGCTGTCTATTGGCCTAGGTACTCTCACAGAAGTGTATCTAAATAAGTTCTTCCTCTACTGGATCGACTTCTGGATCACTGTTACCCTGATGTTTGTACTTGATGTTATCATCAACCACTCTCTCTATTTACAAAGGCTAAAATAGAGAGCTGAGATATCATAGTTCAATGGGTGGTGGCAGACTGTAATTCTCAGGGTTTGGTCAATCTTTTCCCATTTACATGAGCTCCGTTTTGCATTTCTGATTATGTAATAAGCACTAGAGTAGGGCATAGGGTTGTGAATGGTGTGACAGTGATTCTCAGCTTGATCTCTGAGGATTACCACTACACCAGGTAACCTTTACATGTATTTTTTGGTAGTAGACCTTGTATAAACTGAGGATTATCACTATACCAGCTATACTAGCTATACCAGCTACACCAGGTAGAATATCCCCTTTTAGCTCATAAATATAGGACTATCTTGTTATTGTGAGCTTGTCAATAGCATTTCCCTAACAGTAACTGAAACAAAAGGGTGGGGTGCTGGAGGCTGTCAAGTCCATGTACCAAGACCCATCCGCCGGCAGTGCCGACCGAGCAATCATCCAATATCCACGACCAAGTGCCCGCGTTGCCTGCATAACACTTGGTGCACCAGTCCCGGCTCGGCACATTCGCCATCCGCACTCCTCGGTTTGTTTCACCTCGGGACTCCCCGTCCTTGTATTATCCTCGGACGCGACCCCATTGTTTTATATTCGGCCACTCCCTATTGTCCCATTTCGAGTCACGATCCTATTATATTGTCTTTCATTATTCTATCCCTGCTTTGCATTCCTTGTTCTAATTTTGTTCGTTGTGAACAACAACCACATGCTCTGCATATCTTGTTGTCTCACATTCCTTATTCCACATGTCGCTTCTTAACCTATATAAGTAGGACATGCATGTACATACTTCCTCATTCTGGGTATCGACTAGGCTTAGGCCCTTCTACCTTCTTCTCTCCTGTTAAGTCCTCGACTCAGGCCGGCATCTTCAGCATCCCCCTGAGTATCTGTCTGTTGCAAATACAGTGGCACGCACGGCAAGTAGGGCGCAACGCACGAGTACGTTGAAGCCAACGCCACTACTCTTGGCCTGCAGGACTGGCCATAGTCCGCCCGACCTTTCAACAACACCCCTCGGCAGTACCGAAGTCCGTCAGTATCCGGCGCTTGACAGAGGCACCACATGTACTTTACTATAAGATCATGAGAGTGAGCCAGGTGTTTTCAGCATGGGTCACTGCTCTAGTGTGGGGAGGCATATGACAAGAAATGATCATGGATAAGACATATATTCAGAAGATACTGTTAAGCACTGAAGTGCCAACATTGTGTGATCTTAGCACTAGTGTCACTAGTGTAATAGCACCTCAAACAGATGCAGATAAGATTTGGCTCAGTCCAATGAGCTGAGTAGATCTGGTAGGCTTCAACATACTCATATGTTGTGCCCTCTCTCTATAAGGTTACTAGATTTCAGGAGATGTTCAGGAAGGTGCCCAGAGTGTCAGCCCCAATGTGAATGACAGACTTTAGAGGGGAAGAGGACATACAATTCTTAGTTGTGTGATCTTCTGAATAAAGAGTACATACATCAAATTATGCTATTTTTATATTCAACAGTGTAACATAAGGAATGTATGCAGAATAAATATCATAGAAATGAAATATAAAGAATGGTCAAGTATGACTGAGAACATGAAAACATACCAAAGCAAAGCAAAGTGAGGCATAAAAGAATAAGCAAAGTAGAAATAAGGAAAGATGGAGTGAACTGAATGGAAGTGATGAATATACCAAACCAAGACTGATGTACTGTGTGACTTGTGGATTGACTTGATAACTTGTATGCAGAAATAGACATGAGATGTTCAGTTAGTATAACTGAGTGAACCAAGGCTTGGTGTTGTGTCCTTGACACAGTTGATTGTTCAGTATTAGTATTTTGTATTCAGCCTAAGTAGTTGATTGTCCTACTTAGTAAACTGATTCTACAGAGTGAGATTGTTCTGTTGATTGTGTAGTTCAATTGCATCCTATCCCTAGAGGTTTCTACTCAGTTGATTGTCCTGATTAAAGACTGTTTTGTCTCTTGATATTACTTTACTGTAATTTCTGTCTTGGCCTCACCCTTATTTTAGAGTGCATTGACTGAGTAATCTATTCTGTCCACTCATTTCCTCTTTCCTCTAAGTACATTCCCTTTTATTGGAATATCACTGGAACCCCAAGTGTCCTGAACCTACAGACTTTGATAGTCTCATTCATTGCTGCTAAAATTGTATCACCTTCTTGTCATATTAGCTTACTAGAGTCATTATACAGAATGTGACCAAGGTAAAAAAAATTAAATTATTTCTGGAGTTGTGCTATAGCAGGGTTTGTATCTCTTCTTTGTCTCACTTCACTTCATACAGTGCTTGACTGAAGTGTTATATCTTTAACACCAAGGCCATGTCCAGGTTCCAAAAAAATAATTGGTAGATAGTGCTATATCATAGACAATTTCAATCAAATCTTTTAGGTCTGAAATTGTGGCATTGATACTATCCACTGTAGTGAAGCAGGTGAACATTGCCATCTGTAAGGTATTAAATTTTCATATAGCACTACTTTGATATGTCTTTGCCTTTAAGTGTTCTCAAGCTTCTTGTACAGTAGTCAGACCATCAATCTCTTGAGATAGTGAATTGTCTACAACTTGGCAGAGGGTACCAACAATACAATCATTCATTTATACAGATTCATTCGTCAAGTTTTATAGTATCCATCAGGGGCTTATAGGTCCATAAGCCACAACTTCTAATAACAGATTGACATTTTCTAGACCATTGTGTCCAGCCATCAGCAGTGAGTATTCCAAGATTTTTTTTGGTTTAATTTCTGCCATTCTGTTATTTGATGGTTGTTTCTTTATGCTTTAGGAATGTATTTGTCTTAGAGCATGGATGGGAAGTCCATAACAAGGATTATAGCTCAGTCATGTAAGTAACATGACTGAGTGTATTATTAATACCTGGATTATATCTATACAAGGACTGTATATAAGTATGTGCATACAACATACAATAGATATATATTAAGTACATGTACCAATGTAAGGGTGAGGCCAAGACAGAAATTACAGTAAAGTAACATCAAGAGATAAAACAGTCTTTAATCAGGACAATCAACTGAGTAGAAACCCTCAGGGATAGAGATGCAATTGAACTGGACAATCAACAGAACAATCTCACTCTGTAGAATCAGTTTTACTAAGTAGGACAATCAACTACTTATGCTGAATCTAATACTAATACCAGACAATCAATAGTATTAATATATGAGAAATAACAATAATACCAGACAATCAACAGTATTACTATTATGTAAACCTAGGAGCTGGACTATCAACAGCTGACTAAGAGTACTGAGTCACAATGTCACACTGGCAAGTGTAAGGAGATAAGATGAATTGATTGCTTCAAAAGGGGGCAAGAAGGCCTCCTTTTATATTAATTTACAGGCTGATTAGTGAGCTAACTATTTCCTGAATAATCTATTTAAATAAGGAAAGCCTTCCAGAACCTGGTGGCACTGTACAGAAAGTGATGGAAGGTGCTGGAAGCTTGTAGAAGTTCCTGAATCTATTTTCAACTATTTCCCTTATTTAGCAATAAAAAGGGCAATTTAGACCAGATTTAGGTATGTAATTAAGGGCAGAGACTATGCAGGGACAATATAGTGTCTCACTATAATATTTGTATGAGACAGGGGTGTCTCAGGCTAATATTTAGTGTGTTTCTATGGAGAATCCGGTAACTTGGCTCTGGGCTTGAATCCTGCTGTAGTCCGATTAACTGGCCAGCGGAGTTTGAAAATGGGGCCAAACCTTCGGTAGTGAACAAAGCAAATTGTATTAAATGTAATGGGAGTATTGGGGAGCTTTGTGAAGCACCAGGAAGGTTAAGAAAATACTATTAGGAATATTTGAACACAAGAGACAAATTGAATTAGTGTTCCAAAGCTAATTAATTACAATACCAATGGTACAAGAAGGAGTCAGTAATGTTTTTGTACTTTAGTATTTTAATGCTTTTTTATTGGTTTTTTCTGCAATATATAGGGTATAAGGGATCTCCAACAACCAAGCATTGGTTCACTTAGTTATACCAACCAAACATCAAAAGTCTAATTCCACACACAGGTGACCAAGTCATTCACAAGTCACTTAGTATGTCAGTCTAGCTTGGTATATTTATCATTCATACTTTCCAGTTTATTCATCATTCACATTTCCTTTATTCATTATCTATTATTCCCAATCCATTTATTCTTTTATTCCCCTTCCTGTTTCACCTTGGGACATTTCTATTGTCCTATATCAGTCATGCTCTTATTGTTTTATGCTTGGCCATATTTTATTGTTCTATTTTTGAGCATTATAGACAGTGCCTCCACATGCTCTCCATACCTTATCCCTTTTCCATATCTTACACCAGCTTATTCCACATTTGGTTCTTAATCTATGTAAGTAGTGTATGGATGTAAATAGTTCAACATTCTGAATATTGACTTGGCATATGCCTCTTGCCTTCCCTCATCTTCCTGTCTGAAGTCCCTACTTGGGCTGACACTCCTAGCACTCTCAAGTTCCTCTTCCCTCTGAAATTAGTGGCACACATGGAAAGTAGGGTGCAAAACACAAGTATGTTGAAGCCAAGCCACCCCAATTGGTCTACTGGACTTGGCTGATCCCCTGCCAGCATTGTGAAATTGGTACTATTGTATTAGTACTCAGCCCCCACATTATTGGCATTTTCAGTGCTTGACAATATATTACATCAGTCGTGTAAGTAAAGCAACTGAGGAAATGAAACACTAGCTACTGCACCTTATATGTATACCATATGTAGCAGTGTGGCACAGTGGAT
>QLPI01001592.1:0-14143 GCA_003314275.1 Chroogomphus rutilus
TATATATAGTATGCTTAGACCGATGTAGAGCTCCAGTTCGCTCAACTGTAGCTTACATTGTCAAAGGTATAGTACCTAATATATTTAGTTCGCTCAACTGTAGCTTACATTGTCTAAGTTGTCTTCACAATACCACATTCCCTGTCCTCACTAGGGAAATGCACGGGTCAGGCCAACCCGCACGGGTCACCGGGTCGGGTGTCCTTGGGTGTGGGTGCGGGTCAAGCCGCGAGCACCCGTGACCCGGGCCCAACCCGGGGCGTCAACTTCGACACGAACGCGACGAACGCGTACGTGCACGCGCCGACACGAACGCAACGCCCCGAACGCGACGAACGCGCCGTACGCGCACGCGACGCCACGAACGCAACGTACACGACGTACGCGGACGCGCCGCGACGTACGCAACGCCCGTTACGTGCACGCGCGGCCACATACGCAATGTACGCGACGTATGCGCACGCGCCGTGACGAACGCGACGTACACGACGTATGCGCACGCGCCGTGACGAACGCGACGTACACGACGTATGCGCACGCGCCGTGACAAACGCGACGTACGCGACGTATGCGCATGCGCCGTGACGAACGCGACGTATGCGCATGCGCCGTGACGAACGCGACGTACGCGCCGCCACGTACGCGACGTATGCGCATGCGCCATGACGAACGCGACGTACGCGCCGCCGTGTACGCGCCGCCACGTACGCGACGTATTGCGTGCGGGTGCGGCGCGCACCCGAGACCCGTCGACCCGTGGGAAAAAACCCATGGGTTGACGGGTTCGGGTTTCCCATGGGTCGGGTGCGGGTCACCCACATTTGACCCATGGGTGACCCGTGCCATTCCCTAGTCCTCACCCCTTGTCCACTCTGCCTCATTCACCATCCATTAATCCTACCCCATCCGTTCCTTACTCCTCGACCTGCCCCACCTCGGGACATCCTATCCTTGTTTTATCCTCGGCCACAACCCTGTTGTTTTATCCTCAGCCACAACCCTGTTGTTTTATAGTCGGTCACTCCCTATTGTCTTATCCTTGGCCACATCCTGTTATGACTTGGTAAAGCTGAGAAGTTGGTCAAGTCTTGCAGACTGTTTTGGGGTGGCTAGGCTTCAACGTGCTCATGCGTTGCGCCCTGCTGTTCTGTGCGTGCCACTGATTTAGACAGGAGAGAGGCTCGTGAAGGTGCCAAGGATGTCAGCTTGAGTGGAGGACTTTAGACAGGGAAAAGGCAGACAAGAAGGTACAAACCAAGTTGATATTCTGAGTGAGGAACTATCTACATACATCCCGCTACTTATATGGGTTAAGAAGCAAGATGTGGAACAGGGTGGCATAAGGAATGGAGAGCAATAAGGTATGAAAAACCATGTGGAGGCATTGTCCACAGTGATAAAGAATAGAATAAGGAATGTAGGTAAGATTAGAATAATAGAATATGGCTGAGAATAGAACAATAGAGGATGGCCAAAGATAAAACAATAGGGCCGTGACCAAAATAATGAGTGGTTATCAAATGTTCCAGGGGAGAACGGGTGAGGGGATGAGAGGATAGTGAGGGGTGGAAGGGATAGCATGGGAGAAGTAGTCTAGATGATGTACCGGTTGTACCGAGCCGAGACCGCATGATAATGAGAATAGTATGGGTAAAGGTTGGTTGGTCGGTCAGTATTACCGAGTGAACCAGAGCTTGATATCATGGTCTTGACAGTATCGCCCCCTTAGTGACTGAACCCATGAAGCCGGTGAGCAGGGATTGAATATAAGGTTCCAACCCCTAAACATGACGTCACAAAAGGTTTGGGGTCTGGCGCCCGAATGCAATCACTGCTCCCACCAGTACACGTATCACATCACTGTCCACTGCAACAAGATGGGTTACAAAATGGATGAGGAGAATGCGCAGAAAGCTGAGATGGAGAGGAAAAGGTTGGAGAGGAAGCAGAAGCAAGAGGCTGAGGCCATCTGAATTGCCAAGGCCAAAGCCAAGAAAAGGGAGGATGAGGACATGGCAAAGGCAGCTGCTAAACTAGCAGCAGAGGGGGAAGAGGCTGATAGGAAAGTGGCCGATGCTACTGCTGAAGCAGCCGAGAGGGATTGGGAGGAGTTGGCAAAACAGGTGGAGAATTGAGGCCTTGAGGATGCAATTGAGACAGGACCTCCTCCAAATGCAGGGAAACAGGATAAGGTTCCTGAAAGTGAGGGTGCCGGTGCCATGGGGGCTTCCAAAGATTTGGGAAGACCGGAGGGTTTGCTCTGCAAGAGGGGTAAAAGTATGGGAGCGGGGCCTAGTAAGAAACCAAATGTGAGGGGAGGGCTGATGGGGGCCAAAGTGTGTGGGAATTTATTTTATTTTATTTTTTGACTGATTTTTTCTACTAGCCCAAAAAGAAGCTGACCCGAGAATGGTTGCCCTCCCTCCATCCTCCTTGCGATCATTGCAAGGAATGCGAGGAGAGTTGTTCAGTGAGGAACATAGGGGCAGCATGCGGGCGATGCAATGCCTGCCATGTGAAGTGCAGCCTGGTGGCACCTCGGCAGCACAAGGTTAAGAGTTGGGAAGAGGTGGAGTCAGAGAGGGAGAGTGAGGAAAAGCAGAGAAAAAGGGAGGAAATGGAAGAAGAACAAGAGGAGGAGCGGCCAATGAAGAGGCTGAGAAGGGCCGTCACAATGTGGCCGAGCGAGCGGGCGATGGCTCTGAGGCCGAGTGGTCGATCAATGACTGTGGATGTCCCACAGCCGGAAGAGTCAGGGTCCCGGCATGCTGCAGAGATCTGAGAGGACATCCTGCAGGGGAAGGCGAGGATGACCAGGGTGCTTCTCTGGATGGTGGAAGGGATTGAGTACATAGGTCATGCCATGGCCTTGTTGGGTGAGGACTGGCACAGAGATTCGGGAATACCAGGTAATATGGGAGTTCCAGAAGAGTCGGATGGGAGTGAGAGTCCAGTGGAGGACCAGTTGAAGGATGATGATGGTGGAGAGGATAAGGAAAAGGATGAGGAGATGGTAATAGATGAGACTTTGAAAGATGACTGAGAATAGAGATTGTTATTGTTTTTTTTTTTTTTTTTGGTGAAAAGAAAATAAAAGCATATGAGGAGAAAGGAACAAGTGAACATGCCGGGTTTTTCAGCAGATTGGGTCAAGATCAACGGAGGTAAAGAGGGGTTGTGTTTGTAAGAGTTTGGGATAGGGAGTGAATGGGAAGGGATTTTGGGAGAGGGACACTTTCGGGAGGGGAGTTTGCGTAGTTCAAAGTGTTTCTAGCTAGTCGCCACCCCCCCCTTTTAGGTAGACATCCAATAGTCTACTACAGGTACTGGCCTCAAGCTGAGGGAATGGAAAGGAATGGCAAGAGTATGTTAACGTGGATGTATGGGGTAGATGAGACAAGAACGGATGGGGATGGATGGAAAAGACCTTGGCCAAATGTGCCGAATGGCACCACTGACCGAGAGGTCCCAGCTAAAACTTGCCAGCCATTCTGGTATACAAGCATGCACAAGGCAGTTGCATTGACTAGGGCTATTGGCAGAGCTTCCAGCGATGGAACAGGATCCTAGGTGAGGCTTTTGGAGCAGTGGCAAGTGCTGACTGAACCAAGGCCATTGGGATGCACCTAAAGGTGTTAGTGGCATAACGGAACATAGTACTGCCCAATACCCTGTTAATCAATGGATTATAGCAGGTGAGCGAGTTGTGACCAAATATTGCCAACCGATGGATCTAGTGATGTGACAGATAGATGGTTGGACAGATATTATCCGGACAGAAGATCTAGTGACATGTCTATGTATTCAGTAATAACCAAATGAGCAGTACTGGATCAAAGAATTCTAAATAAAATAATGTGGTAACTATGAACGGATGCTGATACGATCAAGTATCAAGGTGGGTTGCTGGAAATGTTTGGTAACCAATCAGATCAGGAGATTAAAAGAGAGTATGGGGACATATGAGCATTGATATAAACCTCACTACTAGCATCTGCCAAGTCAACGCAACTCTCGGTATGCTCAGAGGCTAACAGATAGCAGACTAGTCTTCAGTCACCATTGCTGAGTCCTCAGCATTGACGTCCGAGGCATCAGATGCCTGTGAGACAGAGTTGAGAGTGGTAGTTGCATGGGCTTTGGTTGCCTTGGGGCATTCGGTGACTTTGTGATTACTGGCAGCATAGAGGAGACACAGGTTGTGGTCCATGCATCTTTGTCGTTTGGTTGGGAGAAGTTTGCCATCCTTCCCGAGGGTTTTAGTGTACTTGGGTGGGTTTGGCTGGGGCTTTTTCCCATCCTTGTTCTTAGACGTGTCCTTGCTGCTGTTATCGCTGCTGTCATGTTGCTAGTGGTTGTCCAAGGTGGATCTGTTGCCAGGCTTGTCCGATCTTATATCTTTCTTTAGCTCATTACTACCCTCCGCAGACTGTTCAGCCTTTTGTTCTCAATACCTCATGTCGATCCTCTGAATGTGATTTCAAAGTTTGTCGAGTGTACGAGGTTTATCAAAATGGATGAGGCCGTCTTTGATGCACTTTGGCAGTGCCATGTATGCCTTGCTGAGGAGGGTGTTGTTGTTGTAGTCGACAAAAACTGTGAGCCTGTAAAATTCCACAAAAAACCTAGTGGCTTTGTGGTTGTCCTGCATGGTTAGCTTTTGGAAGGCCATCTCAGCATTGGCTCTCTTGTCCCAAGAGCCAAAGTTGATCCGTAACTCATCGATAAAAAGCTCCAAATTGCTGGTCCAGAAGGGTTCCATATTGGGGTTACCCGTCACTCTAGGCTTGAATCTGCCTGCAGCCTGATTATCTGGAGATTGGAGCTTAAATTTCAGGCTAAATCTTTGGTGGTAAATAATGGAAGTTGAATTAAGGATAATGGGAGTATTAAGAATTAATATAAATCACCAGGAAGGTTAGGAAGGCCTTGGGGAGGAAAATTTGAATAGGACAGCTCATAGTTATTACCAAATAAATGCTAATATATTGCAATAAGTTGGTGATATATTAGAAGGCTTGATGTCTTTGTGATTTAGTTCTTTTTATACTGTTTGTAATGTTTTATCTATCAACCACCAAGGAAACCCCAACAAGCTTAGCTGATATGTGTTAAGAAAACTAGATTGTATTTTTTCTTATGGGGTGTGTCATGGTATAGATGGATGATTTCTTCCCAAATTTCCTTGTCCTTTGGTATGTATATCCATCCTTCCCAAACAATGATCCCTTGCTCTTCCTTCTAATCCTTCTCTCTACTTTCTACTCTCTCTGACTTTGCCCTCTATATTCTTTACCTTTCTGATTCCTTTCATCAGATCTTCCTCTTCTCCCCTAAGCTCTCCTCTTATCACTTTGAAGAATTCTTGCTTCAATACTGTGACTCCTGCATTGGCTCCTTCCACTCCCTATTTGTAGTCTTCCTATTTGTAGTTAGGGAATGGCTGTCAAGTACATGTACCGAGGTCCCGATTATTCGTCAGTGCCAACTAGGGAATAGCACAGGTTAGGGTAACCCGTATGGGTCACCGGGTCGGGTGCCCTTGGGTTTGGGTGCGGGTCAAGCCGAGAGCACCCGTGACCCGGCCCAACCTGCCGCCTCAACCTTGTATGCGCATACAACACGCACGCGCATACGTACGACACAACCACGCCGTACATGCAAGCGTATGACACGAATGCGCCGTACGCACACGTGCCGACACCAACATGCTGTACGTGCACGCGCCGACACGAACGCGCCGTACGCACTTGCGCCAACACCAATGCGCCATATGCGCACACGCTGACACTAACGCGCCAACACCAATGCGCCATACGCTGACGCGTATGACACGCACGTGTGCGGCGCGTTCATGTCGTACGTCGCGTGCGGGTGCAGCGTGCACCCGACATCCGTCGACCCGTGGGAAAAAACCCATGGGTTGACGGGTTCGGGTTTCCCATGGGTCGGGTGCGGGTCACCCACATTTGACCTGTGGGTGACCTGTGCCATTCCCTAGTGCCGACTGAGCAACCATCCTACGTCCACGTACAAGTGTCCACACCACATGCATAACACTTGGTGCGCCAGTCTCGGCTCGGTACATCTGCCATCCACACTCCTCGGTCCGCTTCACCTCGGGACTTTCTGTCCTTGTATTATCCTCGGTCATGACTCCGTTGTTTTATACTCGGCCACTCCTTATTATCCTATCTTGAGTCACGATTCTATTATCCTATCCTTTATTGTTCTATCCCCATTTTGCATTCCTTGTTCTAATTTTATTCGTTGTGGACAATAACCACATGCTCTGCATACCTTGTTGTCCCACATTCCTTATTCTACATGTTGCTTCTTAACCTATATAAGTAGGGCATGCATGTACATATTTCCTCATTCTGGGTATCGACTAGGCTTAGGCCCTTCTACCTTCTTCTCTTCTGTTAAGTCCTCAACTTGGGCCGGCATCATCAGCATCCCCCTGAGTATCTGTCTGTGGCAAATACAGTGGCACGCACGGCAAGTAGGGCGCAACGCACGAGCACATTGAAGCCAACGCCATTACTCTTGGCCTGCAGGACTTGGCCATAGTCCACCCGACCTTTTCGCCAACACCCCTCGGCAGTACCGAAGTCCGTCAGTAACCGACGCTTGACAATGGCATGGGTCACCTATGGGTCAAATGTGGATGACCCACACCCAACCCATGGGAAACCTGAACCTGTCAACCTATGCATGTCATATGTGTGTGCATATGGTACATGCATCTCATACATGTGCATATATGGCACATACATCTCATACGTGTGCACATACGGCATATGCATGTCATACATGTGCACATATGGGACATGCATGTCATACATATACACATACAGCACATGCATGTATGGCACATTCATGATACCATGGGTCAGGCCAGGTTGCAGGTGCTCTGGCTTGACCCACACCTGCACCCAAGGATACCTAACCTGGTGACCCGTGTGGGTTAGCCTAACCCATGCCATTCCCTATTTGTAGTCATTGCATCTTGAGAGGAGATTGGCCTTCTTGTTGAGTTAGCCCATTATACTCTGCTAATTCAAGTGAGTATCTGACCTGTTGGTGGTTTAGCTTACTTCCCATCATGAAGTATTCTAGGTTCTTGTTGTCCATCCATATCTCAAATGGCTGCCTCATCCCCTGCAGATAGTATCTCTACTCTTCCAAAGCCCACATATAGCCAGCATCTCTATGTCATGTACACCATAATTCCTTTCCACATTACTGAGCAATTGGAACATGTAGGCTACTGGTTTACAGGTTCCTTCATGCATCTGCAACAGAATTGCACCATTGGCAAAGTCTGAACTGTCTGCTTCCACTCAGAAGAGGTCCTTGTGGGTTGAGAAGGCCAGGATTGATACTCCCATTACTGCTGCCTCACAAGATAGGGAAATGTTACAGCAATTATAGTAGCAATCATCATATGAAACAACATCTCTTTCAGTTTGATAACTACTACTGCCAGGTTGTAATTTGCTCAATTGCTAGCATTGCAAGACTATGAGACTGAAATAAAAACATTAGATGCTGGTATACTTGTAGATCTTCAGTAAACCTCTATGAATCCAATCCCTAGGTATGCTACTGATGCATAGGCATGAGATCAACTATGATAATGTGGCCTGAATCATATCCAAAGCACACTTTGGACATGGAGAGGGAAAGTGTACGGAATTTGCGGAAATCAGGGGGAATCCAGCAAGATTGCAGTGGTGAGTCAGCGAGAATCCAGTGGTTACTGCGTGAGATGAAGATCTGCGGCTCCCCAGGAGGAAAGAGATGAAAGTGCCCACGGAGGACATGAGCGACTCTGCTTCTATCTGGGAATTGGAAGGATTCATGTTCCGGTAGTAGTGTTGAATCGGCACTGGTAGTGTCCCATATACGGACTGAGCCGTCCCA
The DNA here is from genome assembly GCA_003314275.1 of Chroogomphus rutilus. Lineage (NCBI taxonomy): Eukaryota > Fungi > Basidiomycota > Agaricomycetes > Boletales > Gomphidiaceae > Chroogomphus > Chroogomphus rutilus. Next base: position 7,930 of record QLPI01001592.1, read on the forward strand.
CGAGCTAGACACGACGTGCGTGCCATCAGATGAGAACGCAACGGACTTTACCCATAAATGCGTCTCGAATGTAGGGTCTATCGCTCCGGTGGTCGTATTCCATATTCGGACTGAATGATCGCCTGAGCCAGACACGAGACGCGATCCATCGTAAGAGAAGGCCACTGAGTTCACCCATCCTGAATGGCCAGTGAGTATATGCTCTAACTTCCCTTGAGATGCATTCCATATCCGGACAGAGCCGTCGATACAGCCCGACGCTACACGTCCGCCATCAGGCGAGAATGCAACAGCCCTCACCCAATTTGCATGTCCATTTAGTTTGCATTTTATCTTACCAGTTGCTGTCTTCCAGAGAATGACTGACTTGTCGGATGATCCGGACACGATGTATTTTCCATCAGAGGAGAAAGCAACGGAGTTCACCCAATTCGGATGGTCCTCGAGTACATGCACTATCTCCCCAGTAGTAGCATTCCATACTCGGACGGAGTGGTCGCCCGACCCAGACACGACTCGTGTGCCATCATGGGAGAATGCAATTGAAGTCACCCTGTTTGAATGTCCCTGGAGTGCCCGGTCTCTCTTTCCCCTGATCACCTTCCAAATACGGGCCATCGTCGCACGCGAGAGAGACAATAGGCTTGCTTTGTCCCGTGAAAAGGACTGCCGATCAACCGTTTCCGAGTAGCTCGTCACATCCCAAATTCGAACTGAGCTGTCATGCGACGCAGATGCTGCGTGTCTCCCGTCAGGCGAGAATGCGACAAACGTCACATCATTCGCATGTCCATTGAGCACACGCACTGTCTCCCCTGAAGCGACATCCCAAATACGGACTGAACGATCCCTCGATCCAGACACGATGCGTGTACCGTCGGGAGAGAATGCGACAGACAACACCCAACCTGAATGTCCCTCTAGTATGCGCTCTAATTTCCAGCTATCCGTATTCCAAATACGGACCGACTCGTCCAAAGAGCCAGACACTATACGCATCCCATCAAGTGAGAAGGCAACCGAGGACATGGAAGCTGAATGTCCCTTGAGTATATGCTCTACCATTCCTTTAGTGGCATCCCAAATGTAAACAGTGTTGTTATCTATGCCTGAAACAACATGTTTTCCGTCAGGCGAGAACGCAACCCAATTGACCCTCGAATCATGTTCTCGTATGCACTTTGTCTCCCCTGTGGTGGCATCCCATACCTGAGCAGTGGTGTCATGAGAGCAAGAGACAACACTTTTTCCATCAGGTGAGAATGCAAACATCCTGACGTCATTTGAAGGTTGGAGGATATCTTCTACCTCCCCCGTTCTCGCATTCCATATTCGAACCGAGCCGTCGGCCGACCCAGATACAATTTTTGTCCCATCGGGTGAGAAGGCAACGGACAATACACTCCCTGTGTGTTCCACCAGTATGCGCTCAATCTCCCCTGTAGTAGCATTCCAAATGCGAACTGACGAGTCTTCACACCCAGACACAACACGTGTCCCGTCAGACGAGAATGCAACGGATGATACAGATGAAGGGTGTGTCATGACATGCTCGAATGATCCCCATGACTCAGCGATACCCACCACTACTCTAGGTAAGTCACCAAACAATATCGAATAGTGATGTCTTATCAGTGCTCGTTTAGGGATCCATGTGAGGGATGAGCTATATGTGTTCAGGCAGTGATTTTCCATCGGCTCAAACACCATCTGCAGGTAGCGACGAGCATCCTCGAGTAGCAACCCGTGATGGGCATCAATCTTGGAGTATTTCTGGGAAAATAGTGAGCTCAGCTCCTCTACCATGTTAATAACCAACCGAGTTGGCTTCTTTTACCATGCTGAGAGACCTCAGCCCAGATCCAAGCTCTCCAAGTGCACTCAGGCACTCAAACCAGTGCAATAAATGTATATTTGCGAATGTCCCAAGTTCTCTGAGCATCGGGAGAATGTCTTCAAGTGGGGATGATAGAGCCTCTACAAGATGGCAGGCCCAGTACAAGCATGAGTATCTGAGAGTCTCAGGAATAACGCTTGGATCAGGGATTTCATGGGCTAGTCCGACTATGCCACGATCAGCTAAATCGCAGATGTTATGGCGGAGAGAGCTATTCAACCTCTGGAGACACTTGACGGTTAGTTTGTGGTGGGTATCGGCAGTATCAACGGTGTGTCTATAGCAACGATTCGGATTGACGATGAACTCTCCAAACGAGGCGTGAAAGATGGTGATGGGACTACTGTCGGTGATATGAATCACGGATTGTAATGGCAACAAGGCAAATTGAATGTCACGCGTTTCTAGATCCAGGAGCGATGCGAGGTGTTCCATGGACCGTGGTGCTTGAACACAGACTACAGCGGCTAGTACATCGTGTCCGTTGGAGCCTCCGCTCCTGGCAGGTTGGGCAAAGGCCAGGTCTACAATGTGCTGGTAGAGTGTGTCAATCGGCGTAGTATGCGGTGGCGACATGAGAGTAGAACCGAGTTGGGTGATCTCCGTCAACCGAAACCTGTTATCTTTATTTGTCGCACCGATATAACGAACGGCCGTCGCAGCATAAATGAACAGATCTGCGCACAGATCGAGAAGAATTATAAACTGATCCGCGGGAGGCCACGAAGGCAAACCCGACGAGAATGGATCCATCGCAGCGATTTCATCCAAAGAATTTTGGAGGTATGTGCGAATATCATTTCGTACCACATCCTGTGTGGCTTCCTGGAGAGAGGTTTTTATGAAGACTGGCATATGCAAAGAATGAACAGGATGGGGACTAAAAAACCTTTCAATCCAACTCTCGGGTCGGCTTGTAATGAACACTTTGAGGGGTATGTTGGTCACGCCATCAAGGATAGCCTTGATCAACATTTCAACTATCGCCGATGAGGAGCATTCGTCCAGGGCATCTATAACGATAATGTAATAAACCCTTTGTTCGTTTTCAGCAGCGATCTTGATGGGATTGACGACTAGGGAGCGGAATTGCTCAGATAGATCATTGAGATCAGCGACGTCAGGTTTGTTCGCAATGACATCATGGATGACTGATCGGATCTTTGAGTTAGTTCGGGCAAGCATTGTAGCAATCGTGGGTATGATGCGACGTGCATCCGTCAATCCTGAGCGAGAGCAGAAGAAGCTGCCGCCAAGCTTGTTTTGCGCACCTAGGCGTTTGCAGAGGGTGTGGGCGATAGTTGTTTTCCCTGTACCGAGTTGGCCATTGAGCCAATAGACGTTTGGAGTTGAAGGTTCATGCGCCCAGGCTTCTAGATCCGCCAATATCTGCACACGGGTGTCTTCCATGCATCCGTGCGGTTGGTCACCTTCGGATCCGTACCGTGTGTCAAAAGATGCATGTTCTGCGGGTTTGAGTGACGCTAACGGATCCTGCGAGACATCTGCACTGTCTTGAGTATGGAAACAATGTCATCGAGCGGCCCTGCACTTACTGATGGTATTCTGGTGGATGGTATTCTGGTTGATATTATTCTGGTTGACAGTATTCTGGAAAACCACATCACCCTGCGTATCTGCAACAGAAATATGATTAGTGGTTGGTTCTCAGATATATTGGATTCATCGTGAAGTATCTCACTAAAGGTGTTCTCAGCAACGGTAAGTTCGATTCTAGGCGACGACATCGATTATCGGTTCAAGTGAAAAAGTTTCTGCTTCGGTCTGACCTCGACTACGTGAGCTAGGTCGAAAGACAAGAGTGTGTGACATGGCAAGCGTCACGTGCGAAGACAACTTCTTAAGGGGAATTTACTGACGCTAGCGCCAGAACCTTATTGTCTAGCACCAGTACACCTTTTGCTTTCGGGGCCAACCAATTATTCTAGTAGCCTAAAAGCCTATTTCCGTGCATCTTTGATGCACATATAACTTTTCAACCGAATATTTGGGCTGGACCACGATCGCAACCTGGGGACACAACTGCCATAACGTATATACCAGACTCATCCCTAGCAAGTGGGACAGAATGTGAGCAGAAAAGGTTCCACTCATCCACCCATATAGATGGCCATAATACACCTGCTTTACATGGAGAAGGACCAGGGCAGAAAAGCACCCATTCCACTGTGGGCAACGGCAACACTTTTTGGAAGGCACGGAGGAGAGTGGGGCTAGGAAAGGCTGAATTGGGGATGGAAGTCAAGGCCACAGTGTTAGTCCCATCCGATTGCACAAAATTTAGTTTTGCGGGGTCCGGCGATCGGTCCGAACATTCTTTAAATCAATATCAGCCCAGATATCGGAGAGGTACCTGACCAAGTTAGTAATATCCTGATAAGAGACATGGAACCTGATGGAACCTGATAATGACATGGTTATAACAATATTTCACAGTATGAAAATATCATATATCGATGACCATATTATTTGGAGCATCCTCACCTAAGGCAGAATTGTATTTCCTAAACTTTCGCGAACAGTGATGGGACAACTGATAAAGGAGTCGAGACAGGACTCTATATACCATTACACGGGATTTTTTGCAGAAAGATATGTGATACCATTCAGAAACTTGGTTAAGCTGACGACAAAATCGTTCCTGGAGGGATATTGCAGAAGGCTATCAACCTGACCACACGTCGTCGAGTGAATCTCTTGGTAAATTGAGCATGGAAGACCCGCATGTTCTTCAAGGAGGACATCTTTCAACGCAGTTTGGAGCCGCTAAAGGGTCACTAACGCGAGCAACACGCACATTCAATCCGAAACTTGTCGACTTTTGGGCAGCACTGAGAAGATTTTCGACGATAGAGAAGTCAAGATGGTTTCATATGTTCCAATGCATCCGAGGTGTTCTGGCAAAAAAATCGTCATTGGCACAGGGGATATTAACACCGAAAACAAGAGGCAGATAGTCAGTAAAACAAATCACAGTTCAACTTTGTAGTCCCGGGTGATCCATAGAGGAGTCAAAAGCACTTATCCCAGTTCATACCCTGGTCATTCAACATCTTGTCCGTTGAACATGCCCTCTAAGAGAAATTTTCAAAGACTTGGAAATTATCCTTTTCACATTAAGGTGTCATTATGACACATCCAAAGTGTGAAAAATTCATAAGTCAAACACATAGTTTTTGATTGTTAATGACTACAAACACTCTCTCCTGACAGTCATTGAAAATTGCATCACCTCACTGCACTAGCCAACGATGTCGGAAATCTAGAAAAGCTGCTATTGTTCCATGGAATTACATCTCGTATAATACGAGATGTGATCCCGAGCTCCTGCCTCCCCAAAGACTGGCATCGAAAAAAATGCTCTCTATAGCCGAAGCGAGGAAATCGATTGCGTCTCACGTTGAGACCAAAGTGTAAAGTGTATGGGTGATGCTGGAGTGAATGAATTCATCTATGATGGTACTGTGGATACACTGGGTAGCGGCATGAAGGGGGCAGACTGCATGTAATATCAGTCAGTCGAATGAATCACGTATTGTGTTCATGTGGTATAGAATAGTAAGAAAACTGGAAATGCCAGACGCATTGAGTGGCTTTCATTAAACAAGATAAATCAATCAGCCAAGACATTTATTTTGTTCAACAAATAGTTGAGTTAAACACTTTGCAGGTACATCAAGCCCAAAATGTAAGGCAGGGGTTTCTTGGATGCAGGCCTGAGTCTTTGGTATAAAGATTGACCATGTAAATAAGGCTGGGATATGTAACTGATATGAGACTTGAGCGATGTGGTCTACATATTATATGGTAAAAGAGTGATCCAAAGGGAGATTCTTTCCCTGACCAATATCAGAAAGACATTGGGCCAACTGAGTACTTTGTGGATAGTTACACTCAATATGCATATTTTTAGTAAGATAAAGGACCTTGAAATGATACCATAGATAGGATCTTTGGAACCATGTATCTATGATCTCCTCCTTATTGCCCTTAGGAACCACAGGCAAGGTCTGCTGAAATCCCCTCTGCATGCCACAGTAATTCCCCAAAAGGTATGTTGTGTTGTTCTAGGATATCCCTGCAAGTCTTGTCTACCACTTCAACTGCATAGGAACCTCATCCCAAATGATGATACTGGTCTTTTTGAGAAGCTGGATCCTATCTGTGCCCCTTTTGATGTTACAAAAAATGCCCTTATTGATCTGAATGAAAAGTCTGAAAATGTTATGGGCTGTCCTTCCTCCAATGATAATTGCAGTAATATCAGATGATACAATACAATGAAGGTTGTTGCCT
>QLPI01001593.1:2640-12695 GCA_003314275.1 Chroogomphus rutilus
ACCAAACGCTCATAAATATATGGAAGCAGGACCAAGTGCTCGTCGATGTAACGAAGCATTCCCGAGACGCTCGTCAATGTCACGAAGCATGACTGGGACGCTCGTCGATGTAAGGAAGCATGACCGAACGCTCATCAATATCATGGAGCATCCTCAAGCGCTCGTCAATGCAACGAAGCAAGACAGGGACCCTCGTCAATGCATGGAAGCATGACCAGGCCGCTCGTCGATGCAAGGAAGCATGACCGGACGCTTATCAACACATGGTAGCATGACCAAGTGCTCGTCAATGTAACAAAACATGAGCAAGCGCTCGTTAATGTAACGAAACATGACCGAGTAGCTTATCAATGTAAGGAAGCATAACGTGACACTCTTCACTGTAAGGAAGCATGGCTGAGCGCTCCTCAACATATGGAACCACGATCGTGCGCTCACCAATACACGGAAGCATGACCAAGCGCTCGTCAATGTAAGCCCATGACACTCGTGAGGGCAACGAAGCATAACCGAAGCTTGTCGAAGCATGAGTGAGATACTCGCCAATGAAGGAAGCATGATCACGAGGCGCATGCATGACCAAGACACTTGCGAGAGGCGTGACTGAGGTGCAACGAACGCGTGGGCGAAGCATGCCCACACCCCCACTGATGACTTGTGATCGAGGGTTGAGAGGGTAACCTAGGAAAGGATTATCGGGTCATTTGTGATGGTTACTTTGTTTTTTGTTCCACTCCTTCCATTGTACCCCTTGAGCTCGCTTTATCCAGAAGTCACTAAATGACAGTGAGAAGACATGATAGATAATACATATGCATGATCAGGGGATGAGATGCATGAAGTGACAATACCTTACAGAATCTGTTGAATTTCTGTAATGATTATCGAGAACCGCAGAAAATCAAGTTGTTTGGCTTGAGCGAAGGTAATGGCTTGTTCCAAAAGATGGGGAATTAAGTAATGAGTGTACCTCATGTGACACGGCTAATAATACCGATCGACCCCGACTTATTCCATGTTGGCGCAGAGGTCTAAGGTGAGAACTCTGACTAGGACCACTTCTGAAGCATAATATTAATGAGAAGGAACAAATCCCTAATACGACTTCAGAAAGAGCTAAGAGTTTGTTGTACAAATGTAGGCTACTTACATCATAGAGCCCTTTATATTTGCGAATAAGAAACAGAATAAGGGGACATGGGACACAAAGGTGATGTAGCACATAACTGTGGTTACTCGAGACATAAAGGTAGAGACAATAGTGATCAAATGTCCCTAGATCATGAGGAAAGTATAGCTCATGATCTGGCTGGATCCGGATGGTATAAAGCAGTGAATGAACCCCTCACGACATCTAATGGCCCACCAAAATATATTCCTCCTACAGACTGGTGCCATGCATGGGTTGAAAGAACGCTTGGTTGCTTGGAAAGCGTTGTTTCTACATGAATCGTTCCTCCAGAGGGATTAGAAAGATCCTCCGTTTCCCCCTCCTCCAACATATCATTTGGCCCTCGAACGCGTGCTTCACAACGTCTCTATTATCTTGAGCCCCCAAACACAGAAGCAGAACACAGTAATCACCACTTCAAGACAGAGGGCTCACCACACTCCGTCTTTGGACCACCCTACTCCGTCCTGGTAACCGATTGACCTTGCCAATCCAATGAATTCTCATACGGCTTCGGTCCTAATGGGAGTGGTGGTATGGTCATATTCTCAGGTTTCCTAGATGACAATCTACTTAATACCAAACCATCAGAAACCCTCACAGAATCTTCTTCGTTATTTTCATTTCTAAGCCGCATTATCTTCCCTTCGCCATCATGGGCCGCCCCGGTCCCTACCCCAGACCAGGATGCACAGCTCGCTATGCTCGTAGCACACGAGCTGGCACACCTCCTTCTATCGCATCATCTTGAAACTCCCTCTTCTGCCAGTGTATTCGTACTGAGTTTAACTTCCGTCGTTACAGATTTATCTCGCTCATTGCTGTTTCCTAACAATATGGTCGCTGGTTCGTGAATTCACAACGGCCTGTGACTCATTCTCCAGTCACAAGATGGAGATTGAGGCTGATGTTGTATCCATTAGGTAAAATCAAAGCGGCTTATTGTTTGAAAGACATGATCACGCTGTTGTAGGTTGTTAGCACTAGCGGGATGGGATTCCAGAGGGGCTGTCTATTTCTGGGAAATATCGTATACATACTCTTCCTCCTCAGGAAGTGCGCCAGCAAGCCGTTCAATCCTCGTTACCTCGCAGAGTGCCAGGTGTACACTGGTATCACAAGACGGGGGAGTACAAAGCTCTAGTCATCCGGTGAATAGACTGCGTGTACAGAAACTAAAGGAGGAACTGGAGCGGTGGGATGTGGAAAGGGAACGGGCCCTCCGGAATCAGGTTTCATAGTCATGAAAGTGGTGTTGGTTCCACTTCCTTTTTACTCATATCTGACATGTCACTTACCGGTTTTACAACATTCCATACACAAGGTAAATGACAATCGCTGTACCAATACCGATGATGAACCATCCACAAAACCTAAGAATGTACTTGCCAGCACTTATTGCAATGCACCATTCAAAGAAGACAGGTATGTAAGCAGACTCCCACATGGATTCCGGAGAGTGTTCTATGCCAAGGAAAAGGCCCATTGTAGAACCCATTGTGACTGGTATACAGTGAATTGCCGGAACCCTTTGGTCTTGAACCAAGCTGAAGGAGACCGCCGATGATGAGTACCAACAAGTCACTGTAAACCAAGGTGTCACCATTTTATCTGGCAGAACACAAGGTGAGCAAGTCTGTAGCTGCACAAGCTACCTGGAAGAGACTCATGCCTACGATGACTTGTTGGCCAGGTTGCTTACCATGGAAATATTTGGCCAGTATCCATGACGGCAACAACCTACGATGACAAAGCATGGCAGACTACTGAACAGAGCTTAGAAGGTTCATTACTCCTGTGGTAATCTGGACCAACACAGTGTTCTACAGTGAATTCTCAGTGTTCATTGGTCTTCAACCCAGCCGATATCCCAATGTCCAGAGAACAGGCAACTTCATTTTCACCCAGGTGTGCCAGCCTGCCCGACAGAGCTTGAGAAAATCATTGAGTCTGTGGGTCACCTGGACAGACACAGTGTTTTCAGATGAATTGTTGGCGAGGTTATGCCTTGGAGGGAGTCGAAGGAGGTCCTCAATCCCGTGAATGCCAGGAAACCTACACGTGTTCAAAATCCTCAAGAGAACCCAGCTCAGTCATTCAAAGATTTGGGCGTTGTAGAAGAGAAATGTGATTAGAATGCATGGGCATTAAACAAAGCACACTCACCTTCCAGATATAATGCACATTAGGGCTCAAATTGCATGTATACACTCCACAGCATGAGTTCAATGTTGTTGCCATGACTACTACGGTGTAAACGTACTTGTTCTGGGTTGGCCCCATGACACACTTCAAGACATTTCTGGACACCCAACTTACGGCGGACTTGTTTTACTACAGACTTCATCTTTGCAGGATCATTACATGAGAAACTGCTTGCTGACTGTTAGTGAAAAATCATGACTTCTCTAAGATGTCACATTACCTCAGATGTTCCATACTGGAGCTCACGTTTTCGGAAGAAATGGAATGGGCCTCTCCTCCTATCAATTTAAGGTGGTTACTGTTTTTGTGTTCGTCGCATATGACTACAGGCAATTCAGGTGTCTGTGCTCTTCTCGTGTTTGTGATGACTACCATGCTGGTATCCCATCGTTTATCTCACGAGTTAAGCTGCCAAAATTTTAATGTTCAAATACATCTTCTCACAATGGTTGATCCCATGCCAGGTCCATTATCTGGCGCTCCTCCTGGCATCAGTGTCTTTCTTCATTATTGAGTTCAACCTTGACTGCAATTTTTCTAGACTTCGTTTGCAACTATAACTTATTGGTTCAAAGTAGGCATAATTAGTATCATGTCCTGTAACTGACCCTTGAGTCTGTCTGAAGATAAAAGATGACAGATTGCCTTCCTCCGGTCCTTTGGGTTATAATATCTTTGTTTCGTCTCGTGGTTGCTATGTGTTAAAATGAAGAAGTTAAATAATAAAGGCGAAGCCCGTTGCACTGAAAGATTGTATGCAAGGAATATTAAAAGAGTGGACTGGATTTGAAGGACGCGATTATGAAGGTTGAAAAACTCGTTATGAACTCATTGTTATTCTTGAACATTTTACTACCTATTTATACAAAAGTATATAGGAGTAAAATGGCGATGGAGAAATGGGAAAATGGTTTATCATGATTGGATCATGAGAAATGGTTAGTTATAGGAGAGGGGTGATGGAGTTTTGGGGGTGTATGGAAAATAGAAAGAAATACGGTGTTCAGTCCATGTACGACGGTCTGGATGCAGTCTCGACTCGATGTAGCTGTTACATGGCTGGAGTGGCGATTCCTTGGTTCGATGTGGTGGGACTCTGTGTATGCGCATATTTGCGCCTCGACTCGTATGTGTGTGTGCGTATGCGGGGGGAGCTTGGCTCGACTCGATGCTGTGTAGGTTTGTAATAGTAATAAAAATTGAATATATGGTTTGCTCAATGTAGATTCCTAACACTATGAACCCTCATTCTTTGTAGCATGACGTCGGTCTTAAATAGTCGACACATATGGTTTGATGGAATGTTGACAGAGAGTGTAGAAAGTGAAGTAAGAAAGTAATGAATACTTAGAAAAATGGCAAGTCTTCCAGGCACACTCATAACATGGGGAATACCCTAGACATTACGGTCTCCGACTGATATTGAAAAATGCTCATGATTTCATCTTTAACCCGATATTACTTGTTAAAGACTGCACCGACATGTGGTGCAATCCCTGAGGTCAATTCAATCCAAAACTGCAGATGATAATCAACTTACCCTATGGAAAGAGTAGATCGTTATCAATGAATGCCTCAAAAAAGTTTAGGCTTAATGAATTTTGCGATAGTTACTCAGATTTTTTCCAACAGCGGCGATGTGAAGAAGCTCTGACTTAGGAAACGTCTCCGACTATATAAGGATCCTTCTAGATGAGCGGCCTGTCTTTTGACTGGAACGATCTCATGTCCTGCAGCGTGTATGTTGCTGGGTGCGTATTTTATACTGTCCCTGAAATCAGATACAAGGCATTGTGGGAACGATGCCTCGTCGATCGGCCCAAGCTCCGAACATCAAGTATGCAACCCAGTTCAACTAAAGATAGCTTCTTATGTGAACTTGATGCCCACTCTCTTTGTGTCAAGGTGCCCGTTTACTGGTGTCTGTCATCATCCCTTGGTAAGCCGTGCATTGACCATCCATGCTGGAGTACTGATGTCGTTTATGCTAGCGACCTATCTCAGATACAGTTGCGGACATTGGTTATGAATATGATCTTGCCCCACATCCATATCTGGTGCCATGCGAGATGCATGATGATGGATCACAGCTCAGGTACATTGAAGACGAGGGAAGGATCCAGAAATTGTTCACGATGACCATTGGGCGTGCATAGATCATATGGTTGGTGCTCCCAAATCCACCGAAATCACAGTCACGATGGTGTAAACTGCTGTCCGATGACATCAGTGTCATCCATTGTAACAAACACGTTGGCCGGATATCATGTAATATTATGATTCCCATAGTGTCTCCTTCCAGCCCATACTTCAACGCGTAAGGTATCCCGTGGTATTTCTGTCGAATGATGAAGGTGCTATAATCTAGTCCTCCTCTCCTCTTCATCTCATAAAGTGAGCCGTGTTACCTATGTGTCCTAGCTTCACTCTGCTGGTTTGCTTGTCATGTTTTTCGATGGATGGCTCCAGGAGAGATGATACACCATGTACGTTTCGATCGGCACAAGGTCTTTGGGATGGGAATTGACACTAGCACTCAGACCATGACGTGGGGATATCTGCGCAGCCACGTTCACAGGTTCGCTAGTCGAGGATCCCTCTATTGACTCCTCGGGGGTTTCTGTTTCGTCGCCCACTGAACCATGATATTGAACTTGCAGTCGAGCAAACATAGGCACAATTGGGGAATGTAATCCGTCCTACCACTTAGTATTCAATGATGTGCACCTTTTCTGGAGACCACCCGGAATGACACCCTCCTTCTCGCTGATGCTGCTAGTCTCCCCGTTGATGTGCCCTGCCGATGAAGCCGGCCTGTGGCCAATGTAAAATCCAAACCTGCACATCATTCTGTCTGACGATTCAGTCTTGTTCTTTTCACCGCCTATCACTGGGAATGTCGCATTCTTGATTTGTTTCCCTGAGATCGTCTTGGGAATTGCCATTCCATCTCCTATCTCCATCAACTCGGTTAAAGCCCGTCTTGATTCCTCCCACATAATTCTGGCTGCTTGGAGTTCTTCCAATCCCGGTTTCTTTGCATCCACAGATGCTGCTCTTCCTTGTCCGGCTATTATTACATGTAATCTCGCTCTCACCATCTCCTTTCATTCTTGCTACCCAGAACTGCAACAGAGCCTGAAATACTCGCGATATTGTGCCCTAGGATAAAGCAGTATGCATTTGAGCAACTAGAGGGAGAACACTTTGGTGACGTCACCATTCGTGCAGGGTATATCATAGCCACTACTTCTGGAAAAGAGTGGTATGGCGGAACACCGATTTTGATATTTCATGTATATAATCCTCATGAGAAATGTATATTCTTCATGGGTTGCGCATCATTCGCTGTAAACACAGGTTTATGGTATAAACCGCTCCTTTGGAAGCTCTGACCGCAAAGGATCGAACATCAGGTGACTGTGGCGACCTATATAAACGTCAGAAGGCTGCTTAGCCTCCCAGACACGGCAAGATCTGCACGTGAAGAAGGGGAAATGAGATATGAGCCTGAGAGCGAGTGATACGTAGGAGGTATGAGTAATAAGAGGTTAGGCCGTCCACAAAAGGATATGATAATATGATCATTCAGTGGGAAGATACATACATTTTTAGACCACCAGTGTCTGTCTCAGAATGCATGCGCTCATCTCTCGAAGTCGTATGTATTGCTTCGTATCCTGGGTTCTATTGTTAGTGCAACTGCACGTGATTATTCATCTTGTTTTGAACGACTATATGGTGGATGTAGTATTACTACATAGTTGCACGGTTATATTTGTATCCCGCACTCCCTCCTCTCTGTCCTCGTCCCTTCGTAACTTTGAGATTCGCAACGTCGTCAATATGAAACAAATTGCTCTTTCAAAATTCAGGAGCTCTCCAATGTCACACAAATATGTGTCTTTTTCACTACACCCACCAGAGATATTCTTGATAAGTGCCAGCCTGTCGACACTAGAGGTTGAGCGGGGTAAGCGGAGAACGCAGGGCCGTGTCCGACGGATGGACTGGTAGTTAGGTAGCCACGGTCATGCTCGACCGTGGCAGTATATAATCTATATTGTAGTTAGTTGTGCCTCAGTGAATCGTCCATTCACTGAGGTACGTACCATTTCCGTATACCGAGACGTGCGGCAGCTTATAGTACGTCTATAGCTCCTTCGTCTCTAGGTATAGTTGCAATACACGCTCAGTGAATCGTCCATTCACTGAGCTCCTTCGTCTCTAGCTACTGCGCCTGATAACGACACAGCCGAATTTGTATTCTAGAGGCTAGGACCTCCGACCTAGATACCAAGAATCTGCCTTAACTCAATAATGATACCTTCTTTCCTGAGGATTCTCGTGGAAACTTGGTAGGCTCTATGTTCCTCTGGATCATTCACTGTCATCTGACAAATTCTTCTTAAATATATGAATATAATACATGCGAGGCGAATCGACGACGACACCAAACTTGCTTTGAAGCGAGTGCGCAGGATAACCAAAGGTATCAACCAATGAATGATTGGCCTCCATACGAAGAATACTTGGCATGCCGCTGTACTCATAACAAGTAACAAAGACTGGAATTATTAAGTTTGTGCAGAGATTCAAGTTAGGAGCAAAGGCGCCCATAGCTCTTACTGCCTTCCCTTGTGTTGGGGCTGCAACATCCATTTTTTCCTCTTGAAGGATGGCCAATAAACGAGGAATCAGTGCAAGGGAGTATATTTCGAAATCTAATGCAAAAGAATCAGCTGGCGCCTCTACCAGTGTTGGAGCATATGATTGATAAGCATGAACGCACGTGATCTATCGTTACGATACAGTTGTACGCGTGACATGTAACACCTCACGAACGTCCGCTTCACTGAGGTGAGTACAGATCTCCTAGTCCAGTACGTACTGCACGACTGACTTTAGAGTAGCCTTGTTCTTAGGTATTTATTAATTTATCTGACAGAGAACGACCGCTTCACTGAGCCTTGTTCTTAGCTCCATTACCTTTACAACCAGTACAACCAGTGTGAGGCACTGGGACAAGGTATCCCAAAGGTCGTGAACAAGTTGGATGATGTTCTTTACGCATGAACGTCATCCAACTTGTTCACGACCTCTGACAGTTGTCCTACGGCCACCCTGATGCTTTTCCTCAGGAAGAATTGGCGAAACAAGGACGATATCCACGACTTTCGGCAGGAGATTTACGCGCGCGTCTATGAGAGTGCCAGGGAAGTCCTGCTGCTGCAGCCTAGTGGCTTTTTTACTGACCGTGGCGCGTAATCACCTGATCAACAGCAGTCGGCAGGCTGCGTCTCGGAAGAAAAATCAAGAGGGCCGGTCACAAGCGCCGCGAGAGAAATAGAGAAGCAAGCCGCACACTGGCTGTTGCGCCAGGAGGAAGCGAATTGGTCCGACAAGGATCAGGCTGCGTTCGAGGCCTGGCTTGAGTCTTCGACACTCCACCGCGTCGCCTTCTATCGCCTAGAACATGGCTGGCGGCGTTGAAAGCTGCCGCCATGTCGCCCCGTCTGCGTTTCTCGCTCCTGTGCATCGGACAGCTATCGGCTGCCGGGGTCATGATCATTGCTGCGGTCATTATCGGAACCTTCGCTGTTCATCATGGCCTACAAGTCTTGTCGAGAACCTACATGACAGAACTCGGGGGGCGGTAGAGCTATCCTCTTGAGGATGGCACTCAAGTCGAATTGAACACGGATTCCCAACTGCGAACGCAACTCTCGGCAGGCTCGCGATCGGCCTGGCTGGAAAAGGGGGAGGTCTATTTCCACGTTGCCCATAATTCGGACAGGCCGTTCGTGATTCACATCGGCAAGCGGCAGGTCACGGTTCTCGGGACCAATTTTTCGGTCCGTCTCGACGGTGATCGCGTAATGGTCGCGGTTCTCGAAGGGCGCGTGCAAGTGGATGCGAAGCCATCCCCCGATATCGCTACGACCGGCGACGCTGTGCTTGCTCAAGGCGACGACGCGGCCGTACAGCACGGGCCGGTGGATAGGATCGCTGCCGCGCTCAGCTGGCGGCAAGGCATTCTCACTTTCGACCGAACGACCCTGGCCAATGTCGCTCACGAGTTCAACGGGAACCGGACTTGAGGTGGAGCGCTACACCTCTGGGACGGTGGCGATCCGTGGAAAAGACCGGTCAATTTCAGGTGTCCGCGCGAGTTCGGCGAAGCCTCAAGCAAGTACTCCTCCGTCCACCCCGGGAATACCATCAAGATTGGGTAGAATGAGATCATCGTCTGGCACGCCCTACCGGCTCAGTCCGTCTCCGCAGGACGAAAAGGAAAGCTCTGTAGCTTTTGTCAGTACGGTTTGGGTCGGAGGAGTTGGAGAACTGCACGGACATGAACGTGGTGGTAGCCACTTAGGACCACGGAAAGAACATCAAGGAAACGTTCTATCATTCATGAATCTAAGTGAATTTTACGAGGATAAAAGGAAGACAATTTCTGATTGATTATGCTAAAGCATTATTAAAACACCCCCAATCATGTCGAATCAGAACCCTAATTTTCTTCTAAAGGAGCGGATAACAGATAGTCAGGATGCATGGATCGCGTGATTCAAACATCTGGGAGTGTAGTTCGCCAAAGAGTCCCATTGAATTCTTTGAGATCTTGCATGAATCTATTCATTGTGTATCCTGATGTATCTACACAGCTATTCAA
>QLPI01001594.1:0-53100 GCA_003314275.1 Chroogomphus rutilus
GTTGGTCGGAGTTTGAAGTAGGACTTCGGACCTGTATCAGGCCTCGGAGCTGATCGGAGTTTAAAATGGGACCTCGGAGTTGGATCGGAGTTTAAAGAGGGTCGTCCCCTGACAGAAGGTCCGTAACGGGGCCGAGGACTGAAGACGGGAATCAGACGAACTACGGATGGAGACGGAGGCGCCGGGAACTTAGAGCAGGTCGCGGAATGGTACAATCCGGTTACTGAGGTGTTCGAGGTCGAAGGGACTTGGCTTCAACTTATGTGTTGCGCCCTCCTCGATCGTCTGTCCCTAATTTCGGAAAAGAGACGGGAGTTTACTGGAAATGAATCGGAAACTGGTGGGAGACTAAATCGATATTCGTACTAGCGAACAGTCTAGTCGACTGGAAGGCTATATACATGCGACTATCCTTGTACTTTCTTTGCCGGTCATAAAACAAGGAGGAAGGGAGTACAAGGGGTCGGTATAAAGAGAAAACAAGGGAGTGAGGTACGCGATGGTCCTGCGCGTCGGCTATCAGGTAACGGAACCTTGACTTCGGAGTCTTTCGGAGGTTCGGAATTGCGGAACCTCGGAATGTATGTCGGACATCTGGAAATCGGTTGTTCAGGCTTTGGTTAACCGGAAAGGTCCCGGAAACGGTGCCGGTGGTTGTGGGGTTTAGTGTGGGTTTGTTTGGCTGCATGGGCCGTAACATGTGTGACCAATGCGCTTGGGCATATCGTTTGGTCAAGTCCCCAGCATTAAACAAAACCGTTGAGCGCATACCAGATTACGCTATACCAGGACTTTTGGAGTTGATCAAGTTTATTTATCACGTGGCAACCAGGGTTGACCTATATCAAGTCAAGTAACCCGGATCGGGTCAGGAACTCGGAGTTGATCCGAACCATCTCACGTGACACACATGATTAGGGTCACGCCACCCATTTGATCAAGATTACCGTTATTGATTGTGGACGGCTTCTATAACGTGACACTCAGGCACGTGCCGCCAATGGGCACGATTACCGATATCAGATTATGAGTGACAAGATCAGATTGGAACATATTGGCGGTTTCTATATTACTTGATGATCAGGGTTTCATCACTGATTGAGTATGATTACCGATGAACTCTATACCACACTTCCGATCAGGGTCGCATCATCGATTCAGTATGATTACCGATGATGTGTATTTGGGACCTGGCGATCAGGGTGGCATCACCGATTAAGTATGATTACCGATGATATCTATAGTGTACACCATAGATCAGGTCACATCAGGGATTGAGTATGATTACCGATGGGGTCTATATGATGCCTGGCGATCAGCGATTGAGTATAATTGCCGATGATGTCTATATGGTCCCTGGTGATCAGGTCCCATCATGGATTAAGTATAATTGCTGCTGATGCTTATATGGTACCTGGCGCCAGGTCCCATCATGGATTCACTCTAATTGCCGCTGATTCTTAGATGGTCCCTGGCGATCAGGTCCCATCACGGATTAAGTATAATTGCCTTTGATGCTTATCTGGTCCCTGGCGATCAGGTCCCATCACGAATTAATTATACTTGCCGCCGATGCTTATATCGTACCTGGCGATCAGGTCCAAACACCCATTGACTATAATTGCCACTGATGCTTATATTGTACTTGGCGATCAGGTCCCATCACTCATCGACTTAATTGCCGCTGATGTTTCTGTGGTACTGCGAACAAATCATGACACACAACCCCACACCGTGACCAACCCGTGACCGACCACCAAACTGTGACCGACAACCAAACCGTGACCGACAGCCAAGCCGAACACCAAACCGTGACCGACAACCATGCCATGACTGACAACCAAACCGTGACCGACAACCAAACCGTGACCGACAACCAACCCGTGACCGACAACCAAACCGTGACCGACACCAAACTGCGAGCGACAAACAGTTCCTGACCAAGACGAGTCGCAACTAAACCGGACTTGTGGTTGAGTGGGGCATCTGGAAAAAGACCTGTGTGGTTCAAGATGGTTACTGAATTTCTCGTTCCACTCCTCCCGTTGTGCTCCTTCAGAAGCTAATCAAATGAAAGTCAAGACACGAGGGATAAAACATATGCATGATCGGGGGATGAGATTGATGAGGCGAAATACCTTACAGAATCAACTATTCCGTATTCAACAATCACTTGTACCAATACCGATGATCCACCCCATGCAGAGCCTAACAACGTACTTGCCGGTAAGGTACTCATCTTAATACATTCAAGGAAGACAAGTGTGCAAGAGTACTCCCACGCAATTCCCAAAAAGAGTTTCAAGGCAATGAAAAGGAAGACGGCTTGAAAATGAAATATAGTACGAAAGGGAGAATGGTTACAAGCACCAGCTCAGAACGAACACTGTTGGCCCGCGTAACGAACACTAAATAAGGATATTGATGAGGTATTGATGAGGTGAAAATCATTGCAAAGATTAGAACAATGTATTGGAAACTAACTAGAATTTTCGGGGCTGCCTCTGCAATTCCTAAGAGGATAATGTTATCACTTGCAAGAAATTCATGGTTCATGTCACATGAAATGTCAAGAGTAGATGCCTGGGCAGGGACAAGATGGGTAGATAGGGCATGCCGACCAGAGATTGATTGCATATCTTATTGCCCACCAGTTCGAGAAAGATTAGAGAGGAACCAATGGCGCCAATAGCACCTGTAAGAACAGTGTGGTGGAAATACCTGTACATTGATAATGAGTGGAAATATATGAGCGGGACACACCAGGTTTCCAAGTTTGAATAATCTTATAAAAATGAACAAAAACCTATAAATAGACTGGTGAGAGTAAAGGCTGGCAAGATTATGAGCACCACACCAAGACAATATTGTCACTTGATAGGCCATTCTGACATCGCTGACTACTCCTCTGAGGAAGGGTACTATCTCAATCACCATGGCACCAAGAAGCGTGATACCAAGGTCCTGACAGCATGGTGCTTTACCGCCAGGATGGTCAATAGAAGAATCCATTATTGCTATTCGCAGGGGAAAGTTCCCTCATAATGGTCATAGATAGGCCTTGAACTGATTTGGATCAGAACCTTGTTCTGTCAGAGAAATTATCGAGAGTATGACCCAATGAAATTTCAAAAAAGAGGAACAGTTTATATATGTTCGTACCGGCATCCAGTACATCGAACCATGTGCCAAGTATAACGTGTGGCCATATAGAGCTGTTTAGGCGCGTTCCGAATCAAGCAAGATGAACATGAGTTAAACACTTCCATCATAATAAGGTGAAACAAAGCTTGTGTTTGTTTAGGGGTTGTCCAAGTAATGATCATAATTTTAAGATCGTCCTATGAAAGAGGGGCAACCAGGAGAGCCAACAATCATATGCTCGGACTCACAGGATGCCTTTGTAATAATTCCAATACAAGAATATGTAAATGTACAAATTCACATCCATAAACAAATGAACGCACAAGATACTGCTTGTAATCTTTGCTGATAGTCCTTC
Organism: Chroogomphus rutilus; assembly: GCA_003314275.1. Classification (NCBI taxonomy): domain Eukaryota; kingdom Fungi; phylum Basidiomycota; class Agaricomycetes; order Boletales; family Gomphidiaceae; genus Chroogomphus; species Chroogomphus rutilus. Next base: position 3,503 of record QLPI01001594.1, read on the forward strand.
ACCTGGTTCCTGCAATGCACATAAGTTTACAAGCGTAAATTTAAGGAGGGTCAGTGTTGCGGAGAATCTGTCCGGATATTATACAATATCCATGAAGATTTTTTTCTTTAGTTTAGTGATTTCTGCGAGCGAAAGTAGTTCTCGGATCACAGTTAACATATTAAACTTGACAAAACCGGAGTTACTTCCGCATTTGTCCTTTATGATATACAGCCATCAATGCACCAGCACCTGGATGATGCAGGAGCATTGCACGTAAGGACAGGAAAGCGAACGTGTGCCATCGTATTTGATTTTCTGTGGACGCTCTCAGGGCGGGATCCAAGAGTGATATTTGCGGGAGAATCATTATTTTTTGCGACACGGGCATCAAACTCAGCAAATCGGATAGAGATCGCAGGTTCTGCTGAAATATATGACCAAGATGTCATAGGCTTTACATCCTAGGAGATCGAAAGTAAGTGCCATGGTAAATGGGGAACTCCCTGCTCAATAAGTCTTCCATCACATGACACATCCCTAGGTTGTATCACCATGTGTAGTGCCAGGCGAAGGCAAAGCAGCTGTTTGCGTTACCAATCTATAATTGGTCATAAGTCACGACCAAAGATCAAGAACGGTCAGATTACAGCTCAAAAAATGGTAAAGAACTCTCGGACCTTTCGGTGTGCGATTTCAGAGGGACCCATGAGCTGAGCGGAGAATTGACAGCTTTATATGATGCTTGAGACAGGTAGTAAAAAATACCGTAGGGTTGACTCTCTGTAATTGAAATCTTTGGTTGTTTGCTGAATATTTGGTCAATTTCCATGTCGGCATTGGTTTCCCCAGGTTACCGCAAAGCACGCGAAGGAGATGGATGTTGAATAGTCCACTGACTTACAAATAGACTGAAATGGATTGCTACAGAAAATAATTTGGGAATTCAAAGATTCAAATGATAGGACGCAGGAAGAAAGATTGTTGGGTAGAGAAACAGCTGCCAAGTCGCAGGAATTACGGATGAAGCTAATGTAGAGTTTGTAAGACCTTGTGAAACGTGTATTTGGGAAGTAAGAGAAACAAGCTCCGATAAGCGTGTGTCTCCACCAAAAACTGCATCCGCTGTGGTGAGATTTGACAAAACATCATTGCGGCTTATGTACTCACCGAAAATTGGCTTTGCAGTCTCCAACCTCCTCACCCGTCCAACGCATAATGTCCAACACATGGAGTACTCTATTACTCTTCCAGCTTTCGTCTATGAGACAGTCTACAATGGTAGCAGGCGGCAGAGATGAGGGATGTGTCATGATCGTCGTCCTTTTAAACCTGATATGCTTGGAACTGAAAGAGGCATGTTTCAGTTGAGAGATGCTGTATTGATTTTTACCATACGAGTCCCGGGACTTAAGAATATTTCTTAGAGACTGTGAAACATCTTTTACCCCGAGGTACTGGCAGGAAGATGGATTGGTATAAAATCTGCATAAAAAGACAGCTTACAACATCTTCTGTTGATCCTTGCCTGGTGGTTCAACTATAACTTCGGTATCCCAATGGACATCCCATACTAACTGCGTTCCTGAAACACTACCACTGGCACCCAGGGACATATGGTTCATTCCATTCGCAAGGCTAGACACCGAGTCCCAAGAGCTGGTCATTGCTGTAATGATTTCAAACCGATGGAGTCTGTCTTCGTAGGTTACCTCAACAACTTGATAGGGCGTCAAATATTTCAAGTCAACTCTGAAAAACAGTTTGAGTTGATTAGCTCTTGTCTAGTGCAAAACATACCCAGTGTTTCTCGAAGGAAAAGAGAGAGCCATTGTCATCGGTTGTTGTTATTAGTGTCTTGGGATTGTATGTTCGCTTCTGGTATGGAGATGTCCCTAGAGACGAGAGGCATGTAAGAAGGAGATGAGAGGAAAGTTGAATACCTAGTCAAAGAATAGATAAGCCATGCTCAACAGCCACGATGCAATAAAGACACAAACTTGTATGAGCCAACTCCAGGGACAGCTATGCAATTCCGATGGCGAATGGTATATCCCCTCCCTAACCAAGAACAACATATTAGAAGAAATAATCTACAAGATATAGTAAAAAGCTCCCACACTTGATTCATCCCGAGACGCATCCACACGGACAATATCGCCAGCAGCAACTTTAGATGCGCGCAGTATTTCTGCATTCATTACGACTCTGCAGGCAGCTCTTGAAGCAGAACATGGAGGGTCAGCGAGTTCCACTTTGAACAATTTTGTGGATAGTGTTATTGTGAAGGCAACTCTATTGGCAGAGTAAGCCTGCGACATGTGAGTTCAGCATAAGAGCTAGTGTATATTGACTACTATACCTGCGACATGTGAGTGCAGCATAAGAGCTGAAGAAGCACAGATAATACATGTAAACTACTTATAGTCTTTAGTTCAGGCACAGATTGTGACTAATCAGGAGAACAATAAAGAACAATAGGCAGTTACTCCGATGTTGTTTCAAGTGTATACTATTTTTACAACACTCCCCCTCACTTGAGGCAACATCAAGTCCAGGAAATCCATTTGAAGATTATAGAGGTTGGAGTTGATATGGATAGGAATGGAGGATCATGCTGTGTGGAGCACGAGAGAATGTTGTGCAAAATGCGAGTGGGGTGCAAGAAGTAGATGCATGTGGCGGTGGTGCATGTCATGCAGACAGAGGCAGCAGTAGAACATGCAGAAGTGGCCGGGATGTATCACGCAGAAGTGGCATGAGTAGGTGCGGCAGTGAGAGCATAAGCATGGTTGACTTCGGATGTGCCATGCGTGAGCAATGATGTGGGCAGAGGTGCCACAAATAAAATATCTGCAGCTGTGAGAGATGGAATGGGGACACGGGCCGAGTATTGGTGGGCTCTTCGTGTTTCTCAGGTCACGTCTGGGCTAGTGCATATTCCCATGGTGCATTGTTGGTTGGAAATATACGCGTGTTTGCCAGTGGTGCTTCGCTCCCATATGGCCTTGTTCGTTATGTCGAGCGCAAGCGTGAACGGAGTGTGAAGGACTGCGATCGTGAACAGCTGTGAGGGTAAACGGCTGCAAGCGTAAACAGCTGTGAGCGTAAACGGCTGCGAGCATAAACGGCTGTGAGCGCGAACGGCTGTAGACGGGACAGCGTACAACGGATGCAGTTCGTGAGGCAGGTAGAGACTGTGCTCCTCGACAAAGAGGACGCATTTTCGACAGGCGGCAATGGCCAGGGCTGCATGCGGTAGAGTTGTGTGAGCCGGAGGTGCGGGCTGTAGAGCCGCTGGTAGCGGTGACATTGCTCGAGATGTCGTATACGTGGCGGTGGTTGCTCGCATGTGGTGGCAAGCGGTGGTGACGGATATTGCCTGTTGTAGTAAGTCAGTGTGTGGTGGCGAGTCAGCGTGTGGCTGACATTGCGTGTGGTAGCAAGTTGGCATGTGGCCGACGTTGCGTATGGTAATGGGCTGGCATGTAGGACCATGCAGGTGCCGTATGCCGACGTGATTTGGTGAGGTGGCTGCCAGTGCTGACATCGTAAACAGTTTCCATTGGGTGTGGTAGGCCTCCGCCGTGTGAGTGATAGCGTGGCTAGTGAGGCTGCTCTGGAGGGAATGGGATGGATGTTTGGGAGGCGAATGCAGCGCTACTGGTGTATGGCGGCAACGCTCTATGTGCTGCCTAAGTGGGTCGCGCATACGCTGGATGTCCCGCTCCCCCTGAATGGCGAGTCTTGCCACCGTGGTGCGCGGCAGTGGTGGGATGGAGTGATGGCAGAGGTCACATTAATAAGTGTGCTACAAGTAAGATGCAGCGGTGGTGCGTTCCAGATACATGGGAACGGGAACGCAAGCAGTCAAGTAGGATGCACTGCATGCAAGAGGTGAAGCCGTGTGAGGCGTATGGGGTTGCTGTGTTTAGTTGTAAGGTGTCTGTAGATTACTCAAGTGTTTTGAATCCCTGTTTCATAATTCTCCCCCACAATTGAGGAATCAGTGGGTCTGAGTTACAGTCTTACATGTTGACATGCAAATGACATTGCGCGTCATAGCAAGTTTGGTGTGTGACCAGTGTCGTGTGTATATGGCAATTCAGTGTGATGATGTCGTGTGTGTTAGTGAGCGGCAGTGTGACCTATTATTTAGAGTATATGTTGGGTTGAAGCCTCGGTTGATAGAGGAGTGGATGGGACTGAAAGGTTGTTATTTTGTTATCCTATCTACTTAGGTTTTATACATAAATTGGCCGTGCTATGATAATAGAACATTTTCCTAATATGGCAATGGCATTATCAATCCGAATGCAGGGTCGGTGCCCTATCTTTTGATCATTCCTCCATGTCATCAGCCGCGCGATCCATTGAATTGGGCTATACACTTAAATCTTCATCGTTGATGGTGAGTGCCTATACCTGGATCCTACCCTGATCGGAAACCCTGTCTAATTTCTCGTCATCTTCTCCTTGAAGGCTGGGTATATGCATCCCGATGTGGCCGTATGTCATTCTCCATTGCATAAGTCCGTTCTTCTCTCCTCGCTCCTTCTACCCCTCGTCACAACATGACCAGCCTCATGTGTCATAGCGAGCCAGTGTCCGGTCTGTGTCACTAATGACGGCAAGCTGCTAGGTGAGCAGCATTGCACTGTGAGCTGCTGTGTGATTGACCTTGCGTGTCTGAGCAAGTCAATGTTCGGCCTGTGTCACTAATAATGGCAAGCTGCTATGTGAGCAGCCTTGCGCCTGTGAACTCCTGTGTAATCTCCCTCGCGTGTCATGGCGAGTCAACGAGCAGTCTGTGTCACATAGAAGGCGAGCTGGCGTGTGGCTAGTGTTGCGCTGTGAGCCGCCGTGTTGTCGATCTTACGTGTCTGAGCAAATCGATTTTGGCCTGTGTCATGGGTGGTTGTGAGCAACCATGTAGCTGACCTCGCGTTTGACATGGCAAGTCAGTATTAGGTGTCACATGGTGGCAAGCTGGCAGTGGCCAGCCTTGCAGCTTGTGGTGAGCTCCACGTAGTCACCCTCGCACGTCATGGCTAGTTGATGAGTGGTCTGTCACCCGTTGTGGTTGCAACCTGGGCATATTCCCGATGATGGCAGGTGGCTGTTGTTGCATGTAAGGCTGTGGTTGAGCATGGCTGCGGATGAGCGTGTAGTTGGTGAACTAGTGTATGACTGTCTGAAGTGCCCATTTGGGAGATCTCTCCCACGATTGGAACAATCGAATAGGAAGAGGGTTGTTGTACATGTTGCCAGTCATTTTTGTGTCTGTCAGTCGGCAGAGGTCAATCTGCAATGAGTTACCACATCATATCGCTGAGTGGGGAGTGTGTGGGATTGATGGTGGCATTTTGGTGTGCTGTGCATTGATCCTGCTCCTCTTCGTAGCGTTCGCTGTTTTGCGTTCATGTGCCTCCATTTTCGTCATGCTCGCAGCATGTTTGTTCTCCTTGTCATTGTAGGTACGGCTGGCAAAGTCAACCAACGACCGTGGGCAAAGTCCATGAGACAAGGTGTGTGCGATGTCAGTCGCTTTTGGGTGAGAGTCGAGACGAAGATAAGAGGAGGAGTGGGGACGCCAGATAGGGAAGCAGCGAAAGATGTGTTGTGCTTGCCGACAAAAAAGTGTAGGCTTGAAGGGCCGTGCGAAGGGTATGGCTGGTTCTGAACATGCATTGTGCGTGTAAGTACATCCTGGGTGGTGCGAACAACAGTGGCACCTGTACCAAGGGGACGGTAGCGCGAGTGGGTGTAGACAAGGGTCACCGTTGGTGGCGAAGATGTTGTTGACGAGGTGGGGCTCGGAAACATGCATTGAGCAAGTGGAAGCCACACTGTGTGGATGACTGTGTGTACTCGTATGGGATAGCCACGATATTGCCTTTGATTTTCACTGTGGAGGACAGCGAGTGAGGTTGGGTGCTCAGGTGTGCGCTGGCGACATGTACGTGGGGCATCATTTGAGTGTGCGTCTGCGTTATTGTCCCAGTCCTGCTTGTTGTCTTGCGCATTTGCCCACTCACGCTCCTCGCCATGCTGGCTTTGGCGTGACATGCCACTACTTGATGTCGGCAACAAAATGTTTGCTGTTGGTGTCAGATGCCGTGGGGGCAAGTGGCGACTGCGATGTGCGACGAGGACGCGGTAGACGTGAACAATGGCGAGAGTAGACCAGGGTGTGGGTACGGTGCAGCAGCGGCACATGCAGAGGGCGATGGTATGCTGCAATGGAGAGCAGGAGGCAGGCCGGCACGGTATCGAGGACGGCGTTTGTCAGGCTGGTGTAGCCTATGGGAGCCGATGCCTCTGGCAGTCGCAACGATTTGATGCATTTGGAAACCCATCAAATACGCGTTTGAGGTGGCAAACCTGTTGGTGAAACCCCGGTGGTGTCGAACCGATGGGCAAATTTTGCAACATAGAGTTGCACGGTCTCCGAATGGGTCACCCAGAGGAGGGCTTGGAGAGTGGGTGATGAAGGAACAGAGGCGAATGCGGCGAGTGCAAGTACTGTGCCTGTGCCGTTTACGAGTGATTGAAACTCAGTGTTCCTCGCCGTGTGCCATCCATGTGCTGGTGGAGCCAGTCCTCCCAGTTTGGTCCTGTCGAACTTCTCGACTGAAGTGAGAGACCTGTAGGGTGTTGGACACAGCATGGGATGGAGGTGAGCATGGACTGAACAAGGTGTCAAGTAGGCTATGTATCCAGCATTCAAGCTGGGTAAGCATTCAGGTGGGGCCCATAACCTATTGTGAAGGCAACTCTATTGGCAGAGTAAGCCTGTGACATGTGAGTTCAGCATAAGAGCTAGTGTATATTGACTACTATACCTGCGACATGTGAGTTCAGCATAAGAGCTGAAGAAGCACAGATAATACATGTAAACTACTTATAGTCTTTAGTTCAGGCACAGATTGTGACTAATCAGGAGAACAATAAAGAACAATAGGCAGTTACTCCGATGTTGTGTCAAGTGTATACTATTTTTACAACAAGTGTAGCCATAACATATTCTCAGCTAGCCTAGTAGATAGATAAGTGTGTGTATAGTTAGTGCGAACCGTCTTACTTTGGATGTTGCAGCAAAGACTTAGTTAAAGGACGCGTTTGCCCTCGGCACTACTAATATTGTAATTCATTGTGTCGCGCTGTGACCTGTAAGTCAACAATTTATAGAAGGTGCCTGTATTCACAAAACAATAGGTTCAAGCATGCCTAATACACTGGTATTGGGAGACCATTGGATCATAGATGCTGCGTCGCTCGCTAGGCATTAGCCTTTGGGTGATTTGCAAGTCACACGCTGTTCTCGCCCACGAGCACTTCAATGAAGAGCTGCACATACGGCCATTACAGGATGGTCGTCTGTACACCCATTTTTTGTTCAAAACGCTACTTATGGGCGCAGTGCCATGCTCTCCCTCAACGCTGAACGTGGCCGATGCACGTGAGTTGTCATGACGGATATCCACACCACTTCTGCTCCTCATGGTTTATCTTTACTTTTAGCTCAACATTACATGGTGTTTCCGCTGGCTCTTGGAAAGATAATTCGCGAATATGCAGTGACTGAGCTTCATCTTTCCCTCAATGCGGGGAAGTTGGATTATAGCTCGTGGGGTCACCCGGACGTTCCAGGGGTTGGAAGCGGGGCAGAATTATGGGTGTGGATGGGAGATGACAGAGATGTGAAGTGAGTGTTTTGTTTTCCATATATCTCCATGCTGTTGTCTTTTTGACGACATGGGACGATGAAGGTTTGGCGCACGTTGGCAAGGACTGCGGAATGCTCTTGCGGTCCTTTTTTTGTGCTTCTTTGAGTGAACTGGACTAGCGTCGTACTACCTAGCCTGTGTATGCATTTCAGCCAGATGGGGATCTTCCCACCGGTGCGCATACCAGAGTCTACAGAGACGACGTTTCTCCTTTCTAACTCACGCCTCCAGACACTCCACAACGCCTCACACATGCATCTCACCCATCCGAGAACATATGCACCGAGAACCTTACTCCTTTTATTAAACTATTACCCTGCAAGTCGCGTTCCAGGATCACGTCGTTGCTCAATCCCCATCGGCTTTTTGACGCCGATTGGCACGGGCTCAGTGTACGTATTCTGTGGAATGCGGACTTGGGGGTTGAGGTGCAGCTTGGAGTGCAGGCTGTGTTGGATCCTGTTCGTCTTATTGCAGGAAAAAAACGAGGTGAGGACTTTTCCTTCATGTTGCTTTATAAAGATGTCTGAGGCTTAGTTGTTAGATTGGTCGTTCTCAAATATTTTCGAGGACTATGGATAATCCATGTCCGGTGGCAGAGTCGAGCACGGTCACGATAGACTTACCCGTTAACGATGCTTATGTTTTATCGCCCGAAGCAACCGAAACCAGGAATGGCGCTGCAATATACGATGTCAACACGAGTAAGCAAGATGCTTTTCTTCTATTAATTCAATGCGTTGAGATTAATTTTAGTTAAAAAACCATTTAATATCGGATTACGTTATGTTCAAGAGGAAATTTTTGCATATCGTATATTGCTTTATGTTTTGTCACTAACCTTTTTCTTTGATTATTATGCCTCCCAGCCCGCCATCCTGCATCCTTAACACCACTCTCCATCGTTCGCTCCCATACCGGAACATCACAAGCTAGTGGGCGTCTACACGTCTCCATCACAAACACATTCGCAGTGCCCCAGCGCGTGGCATACCTAGAAACCCCACCATGGAGCATAAATTTCTACCTCCACACACTCGCCATCACCGTAAACGACAACCCGCAGCTGTGAGAAGACATTCTTGAGGAACTCACGTATATCCCTACCACCGCCAACTACCCCACGCTGCTCGAGCCGACGCTCCTCCTTCCGCCGCTTGGCTCCGTACATCTGACGCTTGCGTTCGACAAGACGTTCCTGCGGTATACGGAACATCCGCCGGATGCGCAGCGCGGGTGGGACCTGCCTCCCGCCATACTGGTGCCCCTCCCCTTGTTGGAGTCTGCAAACGAGAGCTTGACGTTATCGCGGATGTATAGCAATACACTTCTTGTGGATCTTGCGACGCCGGATTTCAGCATGCCTTATAACGTGATTATAATGAGCAGTACCTTGATTGCACTCCTCTTTGAAAGTGTGTTTAATCTGCTGACAAGAAATTTTGTTGCGGTTAAGGTTGGTTAATGCTTTCATTGTGTTGCTATTGTGTGATATATATTGTAAGTGATGTTGACTTCGAGAAGTGTGACGGCTTTGGCTTCGACAGAGACGTGACTCAGAACATCGGCTGGCTTTGGTGCGTTTTGGCAGTGTCACTTCCGCTGATATTTACGCATAAAGTCACGGCAGCCCTTCGACGAGTGAAGCCCTCGCTCATCGCCCTTCTGTAAGTTGATATTGGTTCATCACGCGCACGGGTGTCGTGCAATTTCGAAAGGTGGGCGCCGAGGCATAACGGGCGATGGTGACACGTCAAACGGAGCACTGTCGGTCTGATCTCACTTTAGAGTTAAGAGGTCATCAAGTGACTTTCACCGCAAGTTGGAAGAAGCCTGAAGATCGTCCGACATAGTGGACAAATAAGCAGAGCACCTCGTAAACGTACAGGTTACGACAGCAGTTGCCATGCCAAGCGCTGATTCTTGAAGTCCTTGACAATATACAAAAAGGGTGAAGGTCCAACAAAAACCAAGCTCTCCTATGCATTCTAGAAGGTCTTCATAATTGTCTTAAATAGTATTCTGTCCCAATGCGTTGGATGACGATATAGAAATCATATGGACTCTGAGAGCGTCCCAGAATCATTGTAATACCAATAACAATGACCCTCTTGTGAATACTGTTATGGCCCATGCCCCCAATAAACCCACATTAATCTCCACAACCACCTGCACCATTTCTGAGACCTTTCCGACTGTTTAAAGCCTGAACAATTGCTTTCTGTGAATTCTGTTGTATCAACCCGAAGTTCCATAAACCCAAGCCTCCAAGATTCCAAGAGCTTAGGTTCCACTCTTTTGATAAATGATGCCCAGGATCATCACATACCTCACTCCCTTGTTCTTCGTTCTCTATTAGCCCCTTGTACTCTTTCCTCCCCTTGTCTTTACTCGGCAAAGTTAGTACAAGGATTAGATACATGTATATAAGACACCAGTCAACTGGACTATTTGCCAGTACAAATATCAACTTAATTCTGCGTCGTAGTTTCCAATTCAGTTCCAGTAAACTTTCCAACTTTCCGAAATTAGGGACAGGCGATTGAGGAGGGCGCAACACATAAGTTGAAGCCAAGTCCCTGCGACCTCGAACCACTTGAACGACTAGTCAAATGACCTAATACTGCAAACAGTCCTAAGCCCCTGGTGCTTCTGTCTTTCTGCCTTTTCTATTTCCATCTGTGAACCTGCGACCTCTAGTCCCTCCACCTCCAGAGTACAAACCCCTTCTCAGAAACCACTCGGAACCTCTGGAAACCTTCTGGAAGTATCTAGCTAAGTGCCTGACATGCGGATTTAACAGGCAGAGATGTTTATGTCAAAATCAAACAACAGGATAAATTATTGCCGAGAGCCAAAAATGCCAAATGGATCAGCCACTCGACTCAAAGTAATGGCCACTTGATATATTGGCCAGAATCCAAATGAGTCACAACAGAATGTGACATTACATTTGATGAAAAGCCAAAAGAGACCGTACCTATAATTCCTACTGATGAGTTACCAAAGATTATCCCTATGCAACCTAAACATATTCCGCCACTGCAGACAGGTACATTGGCTCCCATTCCATGCGCTACACCTATAGAATCAAGTGACAACATTGACAAATTCATCCCAGATACCGGTCTTGAAGATCTGCAATCCAGTCAGATGGCTGCAAGTGGCCCACGTAAAATTGAGCTGCCAAGGAGGAGCAAGTGTATTTGGCTCCAACAAGAGCAGCTTAGAACTGGTTCAGCCTCAAGATCACATTTAAAGATGGACAACAATGTGCATGTTAGCATGCTAGTGTAAGAAATAAACCCAAAAGAGAATGAATTCCACATTAATGAGCTAGCCATTAGTGCAATATTATTGCTAAATGATGAATTCACAGGAGAAAAATTTAATCTACCAACCAATGCAGATGAAGCTCTAGATAATCCCATATGGAAGAAATCTATGAATGATGAATATAAGGCGCTAATCAAGAAACAAACATGGGATCTTGTTATGCCGCCACTGGACACCAATATAGTCTGCAGCAGATGGACATTTGTTCAAAAGAGAGATTCACAAGGGAAGATCTATAAAGCAAAATCACACATTGTAGCTCAAGGATTCACACAAAGCTTTGGTGTTGACTATGATGAGATGTACGCTCCTGTTGTCCGTTTATCATCCTTGTGAACAATATGTGCGATCGCAGCCAGGAATGACTGGCCCATCCATCAAATGGACATCGATAATGCTTATATAAATGCGCCACTGAACAAGCCTATCTATATGAAGCAACCACATGGATATGAGCATGGAACTCAAGATCATGTACTCAAGCTCAAAAGAGCTATGTAAGGGCTCAAACAATCTGGACGTGAATGGTACATTTGTCTATCTAATGTGCTACAAGATCTGGGATTTTCAATATTGGCCTCAGATGCTGCCATATTTTATAGACATGGACATGAAGGACACACAGTCATAACAGTGGTGGATGACCTCGCAATCACAGCAACGAATATGGCTATTCTAGACAAGATCACAAACACAATATCGCTCAGATTTTCAAAATGAAAGACCTCAGTGAAATTCATTGGTTACTCAATATGAAGATCGAACGTGACTGAAAATTATGTTCAATTACTTTTTCTTAACCGGCTTACATCGAAAGAATAATCAACCACTTTAATCTACAAAATGCCAAAACACACACAACTCCTGTAGATCCAAATGTCAAATTATCTAAGGGCCAATGCCTAAAGACAGACAATGAAAAGAAAGAAATGGAAAAAATCTTATACAGACAAGTGATTGGCTTGCTGATGTGGGTGGCTGTAGCAACACATCCAGATATATCATTTGTGGTATCGCTGCTCTCTTAATTTTTGAATAATCCTAGTAAAGTACATTGGGAGGCAACCAAGAGAATATTTAAGTACCTAAAAGGAACTAAAGACTACAAGTTGGTACTAGGCAGAAACTGCAAGGGACTAGTAGGATATGCTGATGCCGACTGGGCATCTCAAGATCACCGCCATTCAATTTCTGCATACCTCTTTCAAATTGATGGTGGATCGGTCTCCTGGAGCTGCCAAAAACAATCAATTGTAGCGTTATCTTTGACAGAGGTGGAATTCATCACACTTACACACACAACTAAAGAAGCACTCTGGATGTGCCATTTAATCACCAAGGTATTCCAACCTATTTGATTCCCAATGAAAATCCATTGTTACAATCAATCTGCTATTGCCATCACACACAGTAATCAACAACATGCCCGAACAAAGCATTTCAATATTCGGCTTTATTTCATACATGACTCACTCAAGAACAATGATATTGCTGTTGTCAAGCTTCAGATACTGACAGACTTTGGTACTGCCGAAGGGTGTCAGGCGGACAATAGCCAAGTCCTGTAGGCCAAGAGTAGTGGTGTTGGCTTCAATGTACTTGTGCGTTGTGCCCTACTTGCCATGCATGCCACTGATTTGCAATAGACAGATACTCGGGAGGAAGCTGATGATGCCGGCCCGAGTCGAGGGCTTAACAGAGGGGAAGAAGGTAGAAGGGCCTAAGCCTAGTCGATACCCAGAATGAGGAAATATGTACATGCATGTTCTACTTATATAGGTTAAGAAGCGACATGTGGAATAAGGAATGTGAGACAACAAGGTATGCAGAGCATACGGTTATTGTCCACAACGAGTAAAATTAGAATGAAGGAATGCAAAATGGGGATAAGACAATAAAGGATAGGATAATAGAAACGTGGCCAAGGATAGGACAATAGAGAGTGGCTGACTATAAAACAATGGAGTCGTGGCTGAGGATAATACAAGGACAGGAAGTCCTGAGGCAAAACGGACCGAAGGGTGAGGACAAGGAGTGTGGATGGTGGATGTACCGAGCCAAGACTGGTGTACCTGTTAAGTCCACGTGTCAGGCACTTAGCTAGTACTTCCGAAAGGGCTATCCGGGTTAGTGTAGGGGTCCATAATGGGGCCGAAGACTGAGAACGGAGATCAGACGGACTATGGACGGAGACGGGAGTGCTGGGAGCTTAGGGTCGGTCGCGGATTGGTTCAATCCGGTCACTGAGGTGTTCGAGGTCGAAGGGACTTGGCTTCAACTTATGTGTTGTGCCCTCCTCGATCGTCTGTCCCTAATTTCGGAAAGGAGACGGGAGTTTACCGGAAATGAATCGGAAACTAGGTGGTAGACTAAGTCGATATTTGTACTGGCAAACAGTCCAGTCGACTGGGAGACTATATACATGCGACTATCCTTGTACTATCTTTGCCGGTCATAAAACAAGGAGAAGGGGAGTACAAGGGGTCAATATAAAGGAGAAAACAAGGGAGTGAGGTACGCGATGGTCCTGCACATCGGTTATCAAAGTATTGAGTCCTCGGTTGGGAGCGGACTCAGGGACGGTGTCTCGGTCGTGATGGGGATGGATGCAGGAACACAGTGTCTCGGACGGATGTGCCGGGGACGGGAACTACGGAAAACAATCCTTCGTCCTTACGGTCGGAAAGGTCTCGGAACAGAGGCGGGTGGTTGTGGGGGTTAGTGTGGGTTCATTGGAAGCATGGGCTATAACAGTACCAAGTGTTATGCATGCAGCGTGGACACTTGGTCGTGGATATAGGATGGTTGCTCGGTTGGCACTGCCGAATAAACAGGTCTCAGTACGTGTACTTGACAGCTGTTCAATATCTACCGGCCAACCAAATGCCAGCAGACATCCTACTAAGGGTCTACCTAGCCCAAAGGTGAAGATGATTACTGAAAAATTAGGCTTATATTAGGCTTGAGGGGGTGTGTTGGGTCTATTCCAACAAATCAAGCCCAATATAAACAAAATTCCCGACATTCCTCGTTATTTCTGGCAGGGAATCATCGGTATATCTTTCTTTTATTTTTCTCTTATTTTTCTTTTATTTTTTTCAACAACAAAAAAAGATATATTATCATTTCTTTCACGATGTGCCACTGGAATTTGAACCCCGCAGGAGCGTCACTCCTGATCCTCAAATTTCGAGATAGCGGTCGTTTATGACATTATACAGCTCAAGGTATTTGTGTGCATTCATGTGCAGCACCATTTCCTCCTCAGTGTTGACCACACACACTGAGGGGGTGAGCAAAACAATTGTAGTGTAAAATATAATCCAATCTCCTTGTAGTTCTTTTATTAGGTAGTCTTCATTTATAAAAATAGTGTTGACCACACACACTGAGGGGTTCTTTTATTAGTCTGTGTGTCCCTAGTGTTCCTACTCAAATCACATTAATCTATTAGAGCCCATTTTCCTACATTGAATTATAGAGCTGTGGATCAATGGGTGTGACCAGGCTTTACCGAGTGTACATAATTAGAGCTCCGCACTGCATGCATGAATTTTCACTTATACTTTATCATCCATTCCAAAGACTGAAATGCAAACTAATCACAGATTTCTTTGAGTAGAGCCAACCCTTAAATAGTCATCTGTCCAGCCGGGCTGTGGACTTGAAACATGCTGCCGCACAATACCACACACACACCACATGGGTACCAGTTGGTTTATTGGAGGGTTGCACAACCAACTGACAAGAATCGTACCTAATCGGATTCGACTCAGGTAAGAATATGTTTACGCCATTAATGCCACGTGAACTGTGTGGGAATAAGCGACAATTCGGTCTAGCATTAAAATAACTATTTAGTAATACCTTTTTCCTTCTGAAGACAGGACCTTTTTTGTAGTACACAAAGCCTATTTTCTTCTTCTTCTTTTTGTTTTGCTGCTTCAAGATTATAATAGTAGTATGCATAAGAATTTAAGGATGTCGCTCTTGTAGTTACA
The DNA here is from genome assembly GCA_003314275.1 of Chroogomphus rutilus. Classification (NCBI taxonomy): domain Eukaryota; kingdom Fungi; phylum Basidiomycota; class Agaricomycetes; order Boletales; family Gomphidiaceae; genus Chroogomphus; species Chroogomphus rutilus. The sequence goes on from QLPI01001594.1 coordinate 18,549, forward strand.
GGAGGTAGAAACTTGTATACCTTTCAACCCTCTCTAAATCATCCTTTGCTCTATACACTTTCCTAATTGATTATAATGCAAATCAGTGTTATTTACCCATAATCAGCGAGGGTAGACATGTCAGGCGAACTTGATCGTGATGCTGGGTGGTATCCCACACTGACGTCACATGGACGCCACATTGTTTATTCGACCAGGACAGATCATGGATAATACCCGATATCATACCTAATCGTGTGCAAAATTGCCTGGAGAGGATCTGGTACGCTACACTATGCCTGTCATGCCGGTTGGTATATATGGATCATATACTCGATTGCGCTGATTACGTCGCTGATTAGGTCTTGGTGAGATTGGATCAGACCTGCTCTCGCAACGTGATCAGTATGCCGCACAATATGCCACATTCGACGATCACAATTGATCAACGCTACCTTGTTTATTCTTCATCATGCATAAATGATTCATATAATTTTGGTCAAACTTTATGTTTTTGCAGGAATATCTTGCTCTTGGTGGTAGAAATCCTCTGTAAAGTCAATATACATCAATACAGTTGAACTGGAGATAGTATTATGAAATTAGAGAAAGTTTGTCTGGATATGGGGTTAGATATGCAAAATTCCTGGATTCTAGAGGACCACAGATGGCAGATTAGGTTAGACCTGATCGGGCAGGGAGTTGATCTGATATTCTTCATGCGCTTCACAATAAGGGTCGCGCCACAGGTTATTGGCATAGAATTGGGTCCGTCCGAATCGGGTTGGGAGTGTGTAGAGGGTCACAGGCTTCTATATGTTACTTGCTATTCAGCAAGATTACTGTTATCAGATTATTTTAGACCAGAATGGAGGTCGGAATCGAGTGTTTGATTCCATACGCAAGCGAAATCGGAATAGATTGGGGCAGATAGAGCTTGGGAATGAGCTGTTCAGTATGCTGTTTATAATTCATCACGCTCATTAGCACCTTGGCACCATATCGGCATCATGGAGATCAGATTGATTAGACCTAATCCGGCTTGCAGTAAGTAATAGTTGAAACAGTACAACACATTCAACCATAGTAGGTCTTATTTATATTACACACACCCCGATTTGGTTGGGATTGAGTAGATCCAATATGTCAAGGTATTTCATATGGATGCCATATTATACCTCGCGTATTCTGGATTAAGCGAATGAGAGATGTGCGATGGAGCAAGATCAAGAATATCCAATTAAGTTAAACCTGATCAGCTCAAAGCGGGACAAAGGTGATCCGTAAACCACATTGTTTCTTATCACCCTCAGACTCACCCTCGATTTCTACCGCTGCAAATCCTGTCTACATAGGTCACTGTTCGGCCATGATAAGGACCGGAACCTGTAAAATATTGACAACACGTTTAACAGTGGTGGAAAAGTGGTGTTGTTAGGACTATCCCTTGCCACCTGTAACATTATAGATAGTGAGCTGCCACACATGGCGGGAACGGTTACAGAAGGATGAAGCTGGCGCCGACTGAAGGTTTCGGACTCCGTCGTTAGGGCTCAGGGTTCAGATGAGAAGTTAGTGAAGCCATGTATTTGGATTCCCGGACTATTTTTGATAATAAACAGTACTAACTATTTGGTCTAGGTAGATATACACAAATAGGTAATGCAGAACTAGGATCGAGTGGGTCGAGCTAAATATCCGGCTCTTGCTTTAGAGTGAACAGGGATACATTGGGAGTCGCGGTTTCCCCGATCAGAGATAGAAGACTAGGTTGGACCGGATCAGGCTTAGGTAAATATATGTCTTGGCAGGGTCACACCAAGGGCAGCTATGTCAAATTGAGTTGGATGAAATGAGTTTCCGGGGAGGAGGCATTGATCCGAAACGTCACAACTTGGCGATCAAAGTTGCACCACCAATAGAGTAAGATTACCGATATCAATATGGTCTAGACCGGTCGGCACAGGACTTGATCCGATATACCACCGGCTTCTACATGTTACTTGCCGAACAGGATTGCGCCACTGATAGATTAAGGTTACTGGTATCAGATTGGGTTAGCTTCTGTCGGGCAGGAATGTTGGCACCTTCTAAATGTTAATTGTCGATCAGGGTCCTGACCCGGTCTAAATATAACGGCGAATCTTGCTCAATCAGAGGTGCGACCCTGAGCGCGGAGGTAAATATAGAACCTGTCAACTTTTTCCGACCCGGTCCGGTGTAACTCAATTTGATATCGGTAGTCGCGGGCGCGACCCTGATCGACAATTAGCATTTAGAAGCCGGCAAGTGGCGCGACTATTGCCCAGTTAAATATAGAAGCCGCTAGCATATTCCGATCCGGTCCGGTCTAAGTCGGTGGCGCGACCCTGATTGCCAAATTAAATATGCAGGCCTGGCCCGATCCGGGTAATTAGCATCTTGGCACCATACCTGCATCATGGAGATCAGATTGGTTAAACTTAATCCGTCTCGCAGTAAGTAAGAATTGATACAATACACCACGGTCAACCACAGGAGGTCTTAGCTATGTTACATACACCCTGATTAGGTTGGGATAGAGTAGATCCAATATGTCAGGGTGTGCCACATGGATGGCATATTGTTCTAGGTTATTCTCGATTAGGCGGATCAGGGGTGTACAATGGAGCAAGATCACGAGTATCCGATTAATTTAAACCTGATCAGCGCAGGACATAGGTGATCTGTAAGCCACATTGATGTCACATTATTTATTGTCAACCTTAGACTCACCCTCAATTGCTACCGTCGAAGTCACGAACTGGCATCGTGACATATGTACGTAGGGCCATGATAAAGACAGGAACATGTAAAATGTTTAACAGTGGTGGAAGGGTGGTACTGTAAGGACTGTCGCTCGTAACCGGTAACGCTACAAACAAACATGGCGGATACAGATGGTGAAGCAAGCGCCCACTGCAGATTTCAGACTCAGTCGTTAGGGCTTAGGGTTCGACAAGCGCGCACTCGAACACCTCAATTTCTTTCTAGAAGCTAATGTTTTGCTCTTATTCTATATGGTCTAATTCTTTTTTTCTGGTTGCGCACCCCATTGCAACAGATACTAGTGAATTACCATCCATATTTAACATAATGGTGTAAATAGATTGCACAATTGCCATCTTTTTGTACGTCAAAGTTGTCGTATTGTATGGGGCAAGGCTTCCATAAGAGCTCGTCCCGTTTACATCACTGTATGATCTCCACGACCTTTCTCGACTCGTGGCACAACTCTGGTCTGCGCCATCCGCAACAAATGATAATCGACAGATAATCAGGCATAGTATCTGCGAGATATTCTTTCTGTCACCACCGCTCCAGCTCTATGTTGTTAAATCACGCAGAAAGAAAAATCCTAATGGCTTGAAAAATATAGTCACTTTCTCTTTCAAACGTACACCTACTTGATGAAAGATATTTAACTACTTGCCACGTAGAAAATAAGAGGCTCTTCCAAGGTGTGTCACAATCGCGTAAGGACCTGCAATTAGAGTTTTCAAATGCAAATGTATAACATATTGAATCACATTGCCGACGTCACCTACCTTAGCGCCACAACTCTCATTGATCAATCCTACCGACGCACCGGTCCATATGGCACTCCGAGAACAGTCATCATTTTGCATAGCCTCTGAGAAATGTTTTTTCAGCTCTTTGGAGTCGAGCCTGTCCGCTCGGACCTCGAGCGTCTTATTGGGAAGTACCCTCCCGTCCATGCCGGCAGGCCACGCCACCGCACCCATGAGCTCGTCAAGGAGATAGGTGCGAACAGTATGTGTGGCAGCAAGGACTGCCTTTTTTAGATTGGGCTTATAAATACTCTCGGGAATAGCGAGGAATCTGGTCCCAAGGATGGTACCGGCAGCTACTTGAGCCCCGTTTGCCACTCCTCCGACAGGCTGCTACCAAAGTGCCGAATCTGGGAGCGACTGTTTGATGAGCGGAAGGAATGTCATGAGAGGCAGGCTTTTACTATGACAGTGGCCGTCAGCTTCAAGCCCTAAGGGCAATGTGACAGCTTAGCTATGCCTCAACCAAGACATCTGTTTTCCAATTCGTTGTGGCTACCTGCGCGTCGGCCACTGAGTTCACGTTGATCCAGATTAACGTCTTGTAATGTTCCTGTCTGTTTCGATCATATTGATGGATAAGTTCGACCCATTTTTCCAAGTCATCCCCGAAGGACAAATATATACTACTGACTCGCTGCTCAAGGGCGACACGAAGGTGTTGACTGGTTTCCCACCCTCTTCAAGCATCCAGCCCAGGTATCCTGCGCCGATTTGCAGAGGGGCATCCCCAGAAGTTGCAAAAACCTTTCAAGTTTCATCTGACTCATGTGCGAAAGAAGGTCCGTCATTAAAGCCTGAAAAGACTTCGTCATAAGCAACAGCAAGCCAAAATATGCCATTCCCCACCGGAAGTAGCAAAACCAAAACCATCCGCAAGTGGTACATGAGCCGCAAGCTTGTCACCACTTGCAAAAGTCATCGGAGGGAGGACAATGAGTGAGCTAACCCTCAAAAGAGTAACAAGGAGTCAGCGCAATTCAAAAATAAAATAAAATCTATGTTATATACCAAGGAGGTCTGTCAGAGCTGTATGGATTCGTTGCATTTAAGAGTGTGGCTACAGAGAGCAACAGCTGTAATATAAGTTTGTTTAAGAGCAGGCCCTTTGGCAATATTAAGTCACCTATTCTATGTATCCTGATTCATATTCAGGTTCTAAAATGATCCCGTGGCATCCAACACGCACCCCAGTTTTTATGCAGTGTGGGGTTCTAGATTCACTCAACGGCATATTATCTAGATGATCCCGCTAAATGATCTCGTGGACTCAAGGAGAGAGAGAAAGTGTGTATGTGTGTGTGTCCTGGAAACCAGGATTCCCAATGCATCCCTTTTCCCCACATTATTTATCTGTTGCGGATGACGCATACCAATGTTCTGCCATCACTTGAGCACGGGTGGAGATCATATAACGATGCAAACTCGACGAGTCCTTATGGAAGCCTTGCCCCGTCCCATACAACAACTTTGTACAAAAGATGGCCATAGTGCAATGTATTTACACCATCATCCCGAATGTGGATGGTAATTCAGTAGTATCTGTTGGAATGGGGCGCAACCGGAACAAAAGAACTGGACCATATCGATCTCAGATTTTAGGAAGAAATTGTCATTTGTGTATATCTACCTAGACCAAATAGTTGGTAGTGTCCATTATCAAAAATAGTCCAGGAATCCCAATGCATAGCTTCACGAACCTTCTCATCTGCAAGTGCGTGCCTGTCGAACCCTAAGCCCCCAACGACTGAGTCTGAAGCTTTCAGTCGGCGCCAGTTTCACCTTCGGTAACCACCGTTCCCGCCATGTCGGCGGCTCACTATCTATAGTGTTACCGGAGGCGAGCGAAAGTCCTTACAACACCACATTTCCACCATTTTTAATCTTTTGTTACAATAATTTACAGGCTCCTGTCCTTATCATGGCCGAACAGTGACGTGAATAACCCACGATGCCAGTTCGTGACTTCAACAGTATCAATTGAGGGTGAGTCTGAGGGTGATAATATAATAAACCATGTGGCTTCAATGTAGCTTATAGATCACCTCTGTCCCACTCTCCGCTGATCAGGTTTAACTTATGCAATCGGATATTCGTGGTCTTGCTCCATCGTACATCCCTGATTCGCTTAATCTTGACATATTGGATCTACTCTATCCCAACCCAATCGGGGTGTGTGTAATCTAACTAAGACCTCCTGTGGTGTACTGTATCAACTCTTACTTACTGCGAGCCGGATTCGGTCCAAACCAATCTGATACAAATATCGCTCTTGAGCAATACATACTCCAAACAAAACTATCAACACCAGTACTCCATCCTAGCTTCTGTTTCAGGGTGGTGACAAAACGCCAATGGGCCTGATCAATTATACACGGCCAAAATGTTCCTGCAAATATTAAAAAAAAAAACATTCAAATTTAACCAAATCATATGAATCATATGTTTTCCGGTTGCACCATCGAGTATGATGAAGAATAGACAATGTAGCACGGTCGATTGGGGTCATCGAGTGTGGCGTACTGTGCGGCATACTGATCACATTGCGAGATCAAGTCTGATGTAAACCCACCAAGACCAAATCAGCGCGATCGAGTATACAATCCATATATATAACTGGCATGGCAGGCAGGCATGGTGTACCGTACCGGATTAATTTATGGCAATTCTGAGCGCGATTGAGTTTAATAATGGCTATTATGCATGATCTGTGCTGGTTGAATAAACAATGTGGCATCCATGTGGCGCCGCGAGGGATGCGGCGCAGTGTCGTGGATCAAGTCCTCCTGACAGGTCTACTCTTGTTGATTGTGGATGTGTAACACTGATTTGCATGATGAGTGTTGAATAATAAAGTTCACGTGGCTTATTGAAGGCGTAAACGGATTCTTACCTGAGCCGAATGCGATTAGGTGTGATTGTCAACAATCGGTAGTGCAATTGCGACAAATCAATAACCTGGCATCCATCCATATAGCGTGTGACACTGTGTGTATGGTATTGTGCGGCAGCATGTTCGGAATGCACAACTTAGCTGAACGTATAACTATTTAAGAGTTGTCAATAATCAAGGAGATCTGTGATTGGTTTACTTTTCGATATTTGCAATGGATAAAATGTAAGTGAAAATTGTCGTGTCGGCGGGAGCTCTAATTATGTATACTCGGGAACACACGGCCACACGCATTTTTCCACCGCTCAACAGTTCAGGTCTGATCTCATTAATCATGTGCGATAGGTGGTTTAACTCTGGTTGGCATCAAGAACGAGATATTTTGGGAAATTTCCTGCACTTGTCAAATAACCCCAGAAGGAACAGGTGTGATTCGAGACAGCGTTGTTTCTCCGTCAAGCACAGGGATGTGTGACCAACGCGCTTGGGCATATTGTTTGGTTAAGTCCCCAGCATCAAACAAAACCGTTGAGCGCATACCAGATTGCGCTATACCGGGACTCAGAGTTGGTCAGAGTTGATCCAGTTTATTTATCACGTGGCAACCAGGGTACCTTTATCAAGTTACCCGGATCGGGTCGGGAACTCGCAGTTGATCTGAACCACCTCACGTGAAGCACATGATCAGGGTCGCGCCACTCATTGGATCAAGATGACCGTTATTGATTGTGGACGGCTTCTATAACGTGAGACTCAGGCACGCGCCGCCGATGGTCACGATTACCGATATCAGATTATGTGTGACAAGATCAAATCGGAACATGGTGGGGGTAGCTATATTACTTGACGATCAGGGTCGCATCACTGATTGACTATAATTGCCGATGATGTCTATATGGTACCTGACGATCAGGTCCCATCATGGATTAAGTATAATTGTCGATGGTGTCATCCGGTACCTGACGATCAGGTCCCATCATGGATTAAGTATAATTGCCCATGGTGTCGACATGGGGCCTGGCGATCAGGTCCCATCATGGATTAAGTATAATTGCCGATGATGTCGGTATGGTACCTGGCGATCAGGTCCCATCATGGATTAAGTATAATTGCCGATGATGCTTATATGATACCTGGCGATCAGGTCCCATCATGGATTAAGTATTATTGCCGCTGATGCTTATATGATACCTGGTGATCAGGTCCCATCACGACGTGACTAGAATTGCCGCTGATGCTTATTTGGTACCTGGCGATCAGTTCCCATCATGCAGTGACTATAATTGCCGCTGATGCTTATTTGGTACCTGGAGATCAGGTCCCATCACGCATTCACTTAATGGCTGCTGAAGCTTATATGGTACCTGGCGATCAGGGTCGCATCACCGATTATGTAACTATGATTACCCACAGTGTCTAAATGGAACCTGTCGATCAGGGTCGTGCCATCGATAAGGAGATTAACGATATTAAATTCGGTTGGTTGGCGGTTTACCGGTATCAAAGTTGAGTCGCCAGATCAGATCACAAAGTGTTGATGGAATGTTAATATAATTTGCCGACCAGCGTCGCACCATTGATTAAGCCAGATCGTAGATATCAAATTGGTTTACCGGATAGGGTCGGGATGTTGTAGCTTCAATGCGATACTTGGCACTCAGGATCGCCCCACCGATGGGGCAAGATTCCCGATATCAGATTAGATCAGATCGACACGTTGCTTAATCCGATACGTCATTTTAAGATTACCAATATGAGATTGGGGTCAGGTCGGATGGAGAGCTGGTCTGGTTTTTCTTTAGCCTACGCTGTGTATCGTTTATTGTTGATAATCTATCACGCTGATTAGGGTACCGTCAACACTTTAGCATACACGTAGGCAAATGCAATTTTAACTCAGGCCGTACAGTGCTTGACAATATTCCCAAGCTTGATATCTTCGTGATCAGATTATGTTAGAGTTGTTGAAATATCAGTGGAGCTGATAAAGTACGGACCAATAACAATTGTTTGGCTTGAGCGAAAGGAGTGGCTTGTTGCAAACAGATGAGGGATTACAAAGCGAGTGTTACTGAACTGACACCGCAAACAATGCTGAGTACCGGTAGAATTGCTTCAACAAGACTAGGCACCAGTTAATCAGTAGGCAAAAGATATTCCACGTGAACTCTGTATTGTTTACCGTTTATTCTGGATGGAGAGCATTGCCCCCCAACGGTGCAAAATCACACATATTAGGTTGGGCTAGACTTGCTCCCACCTAATCTAACATCGGTATTCTTGCTCCATCAATGGCGTAATCCTGTTCGGCAAGCAACTTATAGAAGCCATACGGCATGTTGGATCAATTCCTACTCACTTCTACCCCTATGCGGTCTAACCCAATTTGATATCAGTAATCTTACTCTATCGGTCGAGCAACCTTGATCACCAAATGATTTGTAGCATCCATGTGGGGTCTCGGATCAACGTCTGCATACTCTGAGACTGGTACAGTTCGACCTAATTTGATATAGGTGATCTTAGCGCAACCCTGATTGCTAAATGATATGTACCCGAGCCTAATCTAGTCTGTTTCCCGCGATCCAGGAAACCAGGACTCCGAATGTAACCCTGTTCTCGTATCCGGGAAGGATTTGACTGATTTCAGAACTGAGTCTCCAGAACAACATTTGAGATGTTTGTCAAATGAACAAAGTTTGACCCTCCAGCAACCTGAAAAAAAGAACTGTGTCTGAAAATTGTGGCCATCAGGCATCTGTTGGGAGTTATAGCGTCCTGTAAAACCCTGACCCGAGTCATCCAGAATAATCAATAAAAAAAACTCACTCCGAGGCTTAACCCAAACTGATCTCCCTGCATCTTGTTCCAACATGGAACACAACCCCATTCAAAATCAGTCCTCAGTTGCTCCCTCGGGCGTGATGGATGATACAAAATAAACGACTAACAGTGTTCCTTCAGTGACATTGTCGGTGGGGTTCCTGGATATGGTGTATTTGGCGGCATATTGATCGCCTGATCGCCTTGAGGCAATTCCGAGCCCAATCATGTCCAATCTAATCTCGGTTAGATCTGATCAGCTGGATAGGGAATATACAATAGTTAATATTCCATGTGGGATTAGAGTGCCTTGTTATGGCCTAGCGGATCAACCTGGAGCCTGATCATTAGTTTTGATCTCGGCTATCATGCACGATCAGTGTTGCAACCCTGTTTGACATGGTATACAATAACCAATAGCAATGTAACGTTCATGTGGTGTCGGTATGGAATATTCTGTAGCGTTATGCATCAGATCTGCCTGCTCCCGGCCCGAAAGATCAGATCTTGGCGAGGATGTACGATGGGTGTGCTGCAATGAGACATTATGGAGGATAAATGATAAGAAACATATGGCATAGTGTATCGTAATGGATGAACTCCCGCCTCATCCGAGCCCGGTCATATTTGATGTTCGGTAGCACCGTCTTAATTGGCATTATAAACAATAATAGACAGTGACATCGTCATGGAGTATTGTGGCTCAGCCTGGCAGGTTTGATATTGGTGATCGTGTACAATGTGTGACTCAAAGTCCTCGATTGGAGGAATCCCTGATTGCCAGTAACCACAAACTAATGCTGTCATCAATCTGTAGTTGAATATCCCAGATTTTTATCTGAAGAATGGGGATATTGTCTTCGATACATACTTATAGTAAAACTCTCTGTCCTTAAACTGATCTCACCACACCTGTATCTTATCTTTCGCAGTTCAATCAATTTTTTTTCTTTGACGGGTGGGCGGCTACAAATTCCAATATTTTAGCACCAACAGCACCAAACGCATTAATATACTTACCAGTTCAGCAGGTGTCTTCTATTATAACTGCATAACTATGAAGGCTCTCATTGGTCAGAGCATCCTTGAACTCTGTGGGTGAAAATATCTCAAGCGAAACTTGAACGGAAGTCCGTACCGCACGACCCACAGAACAAGGCCTCTTGTTTTGGCACTCATGGAAAATGGTGTACAAATCCCGGAATTTCAACAGGTAAGTCAATAACATCTGTACTCTTGAAAGGAATAATGAAACTGAGCTCGAGGCTGTCTCTGCTTCGTCTCCTAGTGGCGCCGCTTGTAGGCATAGTCTCCAACAACATGGCAAGCGGGTCTTGCTCGACCGTGGAAAGAAATGTACCGAAGGTCATGCAGAAAGAAGTGTTTAGGGACTAGAAGTGGTGTCGGAAGTACGTACCAACTATGTTGCAGGTTTGAGAATTGACTTGATGTGGACGACAGTAACGCACGAGACGTCACACATGGATACACGATACTCTCTGATACATCGCTCTATGCGCTATGATATTCCACGGAGAGATTGTGTTGTAACATTGTAAGAGCATATCCCTCGTCGCCCAAAACAACCGCAGGGACAGTGACGATGTTGTCACACGGTAGATAGCTTTTCCCATATTCTTCATATCTTACATGCTATTTATAAAGGTACTCTATACGGCTACAGCCCTTTAGCTTTCGCACTAAGGACTTACGCCGTATAGTTGCTACAATACCAACCCTTGAGTAGTTATCTGTTCAGCCAGGCTGTGCACTTGAAACTGCTGCCGCACAATACCACGCACACACTACATGGATACCAGTTGGTTTATTTGTCTCAATCAGGGTTGCACAACCAACTGACAACAATCACACATAATCGGATTCGACTCAGGTAAGAATCTGTTTACATCATTAACGCCATGTGAACTGTGTTGGAATAAGCGACAATTCGGTCTAGCATTGAGGTGACTATTTTAGTAATTCCTTTTTCGTTCTGAAGACATGACCTCTTTTGTAGTACAAAAATCTATTTTTCTTGCTTCTGTTTGTTTTGCTGCTTCGAGATTATAGTAGTATTACACATAAGTATTTAAGGATGTTGCTCTTGTATTTACAGGAGGTAGAAACTTGTATTCCTTTCAACATCTCTAAATTGTCCTTTGCTCTATAAACTTTGTTAATCGATTATCATGCAAATCAGTATTACACCCATAATCAGCGAGAGTAGACATGCCAGGCGAACTTGATCGGTGACGCTGTGTGGTATCCCACGCCGACGTCACATGGACGCCACATTGTTTATTCGACCAGGACAGATCATGGATAATACCCGATATCATACCTAATCGTGCGCAAAATTGCCAGAAGATGATCTGGTACGCCACACTATGCCTGTCATCATGCCGGTTGGTATATATGGATCGTATACTCCATTGCGCTGATTACGTCGCTGATTAGGTCTTGGTGAGATTGGATCAGACCTGTTCTCGCAACGTGATCAGTATGCCACAAAATACGTCACACTCGATGACCACAATGGACAACGCTACCTTCTTTATTCTTCATCATACTCGATGGTGCAACGGTGAATAGATGATTTATATCATTTGGTCAAACTTTATGTTTTTGCAGGCACATGTTGTTCTTGGTGGTAGACATCCTCTGTCAAGTCAATATACATCAATACGGTTGAACTTGAGATAGTATTCTGAATTAGGGAGAGTTTGTCTGGATGCAGGGTCGGATATTCAGAGGTCCTGGATTCTAGAGATCCACGGATGGCAGATTAGGTTAGACCTGATCGGGCAGGGAGTTGATCTGGTATTCTGCATGCGCTTCACGAAAAGGGTCGTGCCACAGGCTACTACTGGTATAGAATTGGGTCCGACCGAATCGGGGTGGGAGTGTGTAGGAGGTCACACGGCTTCTATATGTTACTTGTTAATCAGCAAGATTACAGTTATCAGATTATTTTGGACAAGATTGGAGGTCGGAATCGAGTGTTTTATTCGATGCGCAAGCGAAATCGGAATAGATTGGGGTAGATAGAGCTCGGGAATGAGCTGATCCGGTATGCTGTTTATAATTGATCACGCTCATTAGCACCTTGGAACCATACCTGCATCATGGAGATCAGATTGATTAAACCTAATCGGGCTCGCAGTAAGTAAGAGTTGATACAGTACATCACAGTCAATGACAGTAGCTCTTAGTTATATTACACACACCCCAATTGGGTTGGGATTGAGTAGATCCAATATGTCAAGGTATTCCATGTGGATGGCACATTATATCTCGCTTATTCTGGATTAAGCGAATGAGAGATGTGCGATTGAGCCAGATCACGAATATCCGATTAAGTTAAACCTGATCAGCTCAGACCGGGACAAAGGTGATCCGTAAGCCACATTGTTACCACATTGTTTATTATCACCCTGAGACTCACCCCTGATTGATACCGTTGAAGTCGCGAACTGGCATCGTGACCTGTCTACATAGGTCACTGTTTGGCCATCATAAGGACCGGAACGTGTAAAATATTGACAACACATTTAACAATGGTGGAACAGTGGCGCTGTAAGGAATACCCCTCGCCAACGGTTTACGTTATAGATAGTGAGCTGCCAGACATGACTGGAACAGGGGTTACAGAAGGTGAAGCTGACGCCGACTGAAGGTTTCGGACTCCGTCGTTAGGGCTCAGGGTTAGACAAGCGCGCACTTGTCTCGATTTGCATTTCATATCTCAGATTATTTTTCATAAAAGACTCCACTAGTTATTTAGTCTAGGTAGATATAGGTACATGCTTTTTTTCTAGAACCTGGAATCTATATGGTCTAGTTCTTTTGTTGCGGTTCGCGCACTCCATTCCAATAGATACTATTTAATTGACATCCATATTTAGCATGATGGTGCTCATAAATTGCATTATAGTTTTTTGTACACCAATGTTGTCTTGTTGTATGGGACCAGCGGCCATCCCATGTACATTGTGGTATCATCTCCACGACCGTTCTCGAGTCGTCTAGACCACGCCAACATGGGAGTGACTTATAACCAAAGCAATCAGAAATAGTCGAAAGACAAGTGAATGAAAAATTGCGGTTATTTATCACGCACAAGGGTGGTTCTGCAATAAAATGGCCTGCCGCCCTTATAATAGACAATGGATCCCAAGCATTGATTCATGAATTTCCTACCAGGCCTATGTGACGATAAGCTTGGTGTGAAATTATATCCTGATGTGTCGATGTACGCCGGTTGGTTTCTCGGTTCACTCAACCGACAGCCAGGAGAACACAACAATCAATGTTTAACCGCTTCTTGATACCATTTCATTATTTAATGGAAGCCAATGTAGAACTAGCATCGAGTGTGTCGAGCTAAATATCCGGCTCTTGCCTCAGAGTGAACAGGGATACATTGGGAGTCGCGGTTTCCCCGATCAGAGATAGAAGACTAGGTTGGACCGGATCAGGCTTAGGTAAATATATGTCTTGGCAGGGTCACACCAAGGGCAGCTATGTCAAATTGAGTTGGACGAAATGAGTTTCCGGGGAGGAGGCATTGATCCGAAACGTCACAACTTGGCGATCAAAGTTGGACCACCGATAGAGTAAGATTACCGATATCAAATGGTCTAGACCGGTCGGCACAGGAGTTGATCCGATATACCACCGGCTTCTACATGTTACTTGCCGAACAGGATTGCGCCACTGATAGAACAAGGTTTCTGATATTAGATTCGGTTAGCGTCTGTCGGGTAGGAATGTTGGCTCCTTCTAAATGTTAATTCTCTATCAGGGTCCTGAACCGGTCTAAATATAACGGCTATCTTGCACAATCAGAGGGGCGACCCTGAGCGCCAATTTAAATATAGAAGCCGTCAACTTTTTCCCACCCGGTCCGGCGTAACTCAATTTGATATCGGTAGTCGCCGGCGCGACCCTGATCGACAATTAACATTTAGAAGCGGGCAAGTGGCGCGACCCTGATCGCCCAGTTAAATATAGACGCCGGTAATATATTGCGATCCGGTCCGGGCTAAGTCGGTGGCGCGACCCTGATCGCCAAATTAAATATGGAGGCCTGACTCGATCCGGGTAATTTGACTTGATATAGGTCAACCCTGCCTACCACGTGATAAATAAACTCGAACAACTCCGACTAACTCTGAGTCCGGGTCTAGCATAATCCGTTACGCGCGCAACGGTTTTGTTTGATGTTGTGGAACCAAAGAAACGATCTGCCCAATCGCTTTGGTCACTCATTCCTGCGCATGACGGAGAAACAACATGGTCTTCAATCAACACCTGTTTATTCCAGAGTTATTTGATATGTGCGGGAAATTTCCCAAATGTCTCGTTGATGCCAACAGGGTTACACCACCTGGTCCCATATAGACATCATCGGTAATCATACTCAATCAGTGATGCGACCCTGATCGGAAGATACCAGATCGAAACTGTCGGTAATCATAGTCAATCGGTGGCGCGACCAAGTGAACTGTGTTAGAATAAGCGACAATTCGGTCTAACATTAAAGTGACTATTTTAGTAATACCGTTTTCCTTCTGAAGACAGGACCTCTTTTGTAGTACACAAAGCCTATTTTTTTCTTCTTCTTTTTGTTTTGCTGCTTCAAGATTATAATAGTAGTATGCATAAGTATTTAAGGATGTCGCTCTTGTAGCTACAGGGGGTAGAAACTTGTATACCTTTCAAACCGCTCTAAATCATCCTTTGCTCTATACACTTTCCTATTTGATTATCATGCAAATCAGTGCTATTTACCCATAATCAGCGAGAGTAGACATGTCAGGAGAACTTGATCGCTGACGCTGGGTGGTATCCCACGCCGACGTCACATGGACGCCACATTATTTATTCGACCAGGACAGATCATGGATAATACCCGATATCATACCTAATCGTGCGCAAAATTGCCAGAAGATGATCTGGTATGCCACACTATGCCTGTCATCGTATACTCGATTGCGCTGATTACGTCGCTGATTAGGTTTTGGTGAGATTGGATCAGACCTGCTCTCGCAACGTGATCAGTATGCCGCAAAATACGGTGCACTCGATGACCACAATCGACAATGCTACCTTGTTTATCCTTCATCATACCCGATGGTGCAACGGTGGATAGATGATTCACATCATTTGGTCAAACTTATGTTTTTGCCGGAACATGTTGTTCTTGGTGGTCGACATCCTCTGTAAAGTTAATATACGTCAATACTGTTGAACTGGAGACAGTATTCTGAAATTAGCGAAAGTTTGTCTGGATATGGGGTTAGATATTCAAAGGTCCTGGTTTCTAGAGGACCATGGATGGCAGATTAGGTTAGACCTGATCGTGAAGGGAGTTGATCTGGTATTCTTCATGCGCTTCACAATAAGGATCGCGCCACAGGTTACTGGTATATGGGTGCGACCGAATCGGGGTGGGAGTGTGTAGGAGGTCACACGGCTTCTATACGTTACTGGTTAATCAGCAATATTACTGTTATCAGATTAGTTTAGACCAGATTGGAGGTTGGAATTGAGGGTTAGATGCAATACGAAACCGAAATCGGATTAGATTGGGGTAGATAGGGCTTGGGAATGAGTTGATTCGGTATGCTGTTTATAATTGATCACGCTCATTAGCATCTTGGTACCATACCTGCATCATGGAGATCAGATTGGTAGACCTAATCCGGCTCGCAGTAAGTAAGAGTTGATACAGTACATCACAGTCAACCACAGTAGGTCTTAGTTATATTACACACACCCCAATTGGGTTGGGGTTGAGTATATCCAATATGTCAAGGTATTCCATATGGATGCCATATTATACCTCGATTATTCTGGATTAAGCGAATGAGAGATGTGCGATGGAGCAAGACCACGAATATCCGATTAAGTTAAACCTGATCAGCTTAGAACGGAACAAAGGTGCTCCATAAGCCACATTGTTTCTTATCACCCTCAGACTCACCCTTGATTGATACCGTTGAAGTCGCGAACTGGCATCGTGACCTGTATACATAGGTCACATATTCGGCCATGATAAGGACCGGAACCTGTAAAATATTGACAACACGTTTAACAGTGGTGGAAAGGTGGTGTTGTAAGGACTATCCCTCGCTACCGGTAGCGTTATAGATAGTGAGCTTCCACGCATGGCGGGAACAGCGGTTACAGAAGGTGAAGCTGGCGCCGACTGAAGGTTTTGGACTCCGTCGTTAGGGCTCAGGGTTCGACAAGCGCGCACCTGCAGATGACAAGTTAGTAGATGAGAAGTTAGTGAAGCCATGCATTTGGATTCCCGGACTATTTTTTATAATAGACACTACTAACTATTTGGTCTAGGTAGATATACACAAATAGCAACTTCTTCCTTGAAGCTGAGATCAATATGGTCCAGTTCTTTTGTTCTGGTTGCGCCCCAATCCACCAGATACTACTGAACTACCATCCACATTTAGCATGATGGTGTAAATAATTGCATTATATCTTTTTGTATATCAAAGTTGTCTTGTTGTATGGGACCAGGCAGCCATCCCGTTTATATCGTGGTATCATCTCCACGACCGTTCTCGAGTCGTCTGGACCGCGCCAACATGCGAGTGACTAATAACCAAAGCAAGCAGAGATAGTCGAAAGACAAGTGAATGAGAAATTGCGGTTATTTACCACGCACAAGGGTGGTTCTGCAATGAAATGGCCTGCCACCCCGATAATAGACAATGGATCCCAAGCATTGATTCATGAATTTTGGTACCAGGCCTATGTGACATAAGCTTCCTGTGAAATCATATTCCCGATGTGTTGATGTACGCTGGTTGGTTTCTCGGTTGACTCAACCGAAAGCCAGGAGAACATAACAATCAATGTTTAACCGCTTCTTGATATCTTTTCTTTCTTCAATGAAAGCTAATACAGAACTAACATCGAGTGAATCGAGCTAAGCTCTTGCTTCAGAGTGGACAGGAATACATTGGGAGTCGCAGTTTCTCGGATCAGAGAGAGAAGACTAGGTTGGACCGGATCAAGCTTAGGGTCACACCTATGTCAAAATAAGTTGGACAAAATCAGGTTCCCGGGAGAGAGGCATTGATCTGAAATGTCACAACTTGGCGATCAAAGTTGCACCACCGATAGAGAAAGATTACCGATATCAATATGGTCTAGACAGGTCGGTATAGGAGTTGATCCGATATACCACATGGCTTCTACATGTTACTTGCCGAACAGGATTGCGCCACTGATAGATCAAGGTTACTGATAGTAGATTGGGTTAGCTTCTATCGGGTAGGAATGTAGGTACCTTCTAGATGTTAATTGTCGATCAGGGTCCCAAACCGGTCTAAATATAATGGCTATCTTGCTCAATCAGTGGTGCGACCCTGCGCGCCAAGTTAAATATAGAAGCCGTCACCTTTTTCTGACCCGGTCCGGTGCAACTCAATTTGATATCGGTAGTCGCCGGCGCAACCCCCTGATCGACAATTAACATTTAGAAGCGGGCAAGTGCGCGACCCTGATCGCCCAGTTAAATATAGAAGCCGCTAACATAGTCCGATCCGGTCCGGTCTAAGTCGGTGGCGCGACCCTGTTTGCCAAATTAAATATGCAGGTCTGACCCGATCCGGGTAATTTGGCTTGATATAGGTCAATGCCGGCTACCAAGTGATAAATAAAAACAACTCCGATCAACGCTGAGTCACGGTTTAGCATAATCTGTTATGCGCGCAACGGTTTTTTTTGATGTTGGGGACCTAAACAAACGATCTCCCCAATCACATTCGTTGGTCACGCATTCCTGTGCATAACGGAGAAACAACACGGTCTCCAATCAAGACTTGTCCATTCCAGAGTTATTTGATCAGTGCGGGAAATTTCCCTAATGTCTCGTTTTTGATGCCAACCGCAGTTACACCACCCTGGTACCATATAGAAATCGGTCATCATACTCAATCAGTGATGCGACCCTGATGGGAAGGTACCGTATAGACATCATCGGTTATCATACTCAATCAGTGATGCCACCCTGATCAGAAGACACATCATCGGTAATCATCCTCAATCGATGATGGGACCCTGATCGCCAGGTACCATATGACATCATCGGTAATCATAGTCAATCGTTGATGCGACCCTGATCGGAAGGTACCGTGTATACATCATCGGTTATCATACTCAATCCGTGATGCCACCCTGATCGGAAGATACAATATAGACATCGTCGGTAATCATACTCAATGGGTGATGGGACCCTGAACGCCAGGTACCATATATACATCGTCGGTAATCATACTTACTTGTTGGTGCGAGCCTGATCGGAAGGTACGGCATAGACATCATCGGTAATCATACTCAATCAGTGATACGACCGTGATCGGAAGATACCATATCGAAACTTCGGTAAGCATACTCAATCGGCGGCGCGACCCTGATAGCCAGGTATGATATAGAAGCAGCCACTTGATATCGGTAATGATATTCAATCGGTGCAGCGACCCTGATCTTCCAGTAACATTTAGAAGCAACCACTTGATATCGGAAATCTTCATCAACCGGTGGCGCGACCCTGATAGTCAAGTAATATAGCAGCCGCCAACATAGTCCGATCTGATCTTGTCACTCATAATCTGCTCCCCATCGGCGGCGCGTGCCTGGGTGCTACGTTTAGAAGCCGCCCACAATCAACACGGTAATCTTGATCAATCGGTGGGGCGACCCTCATCGTCTAATGTTATGTGCACGGGAGGTAGTTCGGATCAACTCCGAGTTCCTGACCCGATCCGGGTAACTTGATATAGTCAACCCTGGTTGCCACGTGATAAATAAACTCGGTCAACTCCGACCGACTCTGAGTCCCGGTCTAGCATAATTTGTTATGCGCGCAACGGTTTTGTTTGATTTGCTGGGAACCTAAACAAACTATCTGCCCAATCGCGTTCGTCACGCATTCCTGCGCATGACGGAGAAAAACACGGCCTCCAATCAACACTTGTTCATTCCAGAGTTATTTGATAAGAGCGGGAAATTCCCAAAATGTCTCGTTATTGATGCCAACAAGAGTCACACCACTTATTGTACATGATTAATGAGATCAGACCTGAACTGTTGAGCGGTGGAAAAATGCCAGTGACTGGGTGTTATCGAGTTTACATAATTAGAGCTCCGCTCTGGTTGCAATTTTTCACTTATATGTTATCATCCATTCCAAAGACTGAAACGCAAACCAAAACAGATTTCTTTGACTACAGCCAACCTTTAAGTAGTTATCTGTTCGGCCAGGCTATGCACTTGGACATGCTGCCACACAATACCATACAGTGTCACACCATATGGATCCCAGGTTGTCCATCTGTCTCAATCAGGGTTGGACCACCGATGGCAACAATCACACCTAATCGGATTCGGCTCAGGTAAGAATCTGTTTGCGCCCTCAATGCGACACGTGACCTTGATTATTTAACAATGATCATGCAAATCAGTGTTGCACACCCACAATCACCTTGTCAGGTAGAGTTGATCCGTGATGCTGTGCGGTATCCCATGCGACTCCACGTTGTTAATCCAACCACTGGTAGGACAGATGGTGCATAATAGCCGATATCAAACACAATCGCGGTCAAAATTCTCATAAGTTGATCCAAACGCCACACCATTCAATCCAAATGCCAGTCGGTATATGTGCATTGTCTACTAGATTGTGCTGATTAAGTCTTGGTGAGATTAGATCAGACCTGATCTCGCAACGTGCTCAGTATGCCGCACAATATGCCACACTCAATGACCCCAATCGACAATGCTACATTATTTATTCTTCATCATACCCGATGGTGCAACCGGAACAGATGATTCATTCATAATATCATTTGGTCAAATTTTCATGTTTTTTTTTTTTTGCAGGAGCATATTGCTTTTGGTTGTAGACATCCTCTGTAAAATGGATATGCGTCAATAAGGCTGATCAGGAGATAGCTGGATATAGTTTCCAGAAAGGACAGGACCACAAATGGCAGACTAGGTTAGACCTGATAGGGCTTGGAGTTGATCTGGTATCCCGCAATTAGATTACCAATATCAAATTGGGTTAGACCGGATCCAGATCGGAGTGTATGAGTTGATCCGCTAGGTCACACGGCTTTTATATGTTACTTGCAGATCAGCAAGATTACCGTTATAAGGTTAGGTTAGACCAGATTGGGGTCGGAATCGGGTTTTTCACCCGATACACAACCGAAATTGGATTGGATTAGGATGGATCGGGCTTGGAGCTGATCGGGTATGCTTTAATTTTGATCACATCCATTAGCGCTTGTCATCCCCAAGTAGAAGCCAGGATGGAGTTATGGTTTTGATACTTTTGTTTGGAGTATGTATTGTTCAAGAGGAGATCAGATTGGTTTGGACCTAAATCAGGCTCGCAGTAAGTAAGAGTTGATACAGTACACCACGGTCAACCACAGGAGGTCTTAGCTATATTACACGCACCCTGATTAGGTTGGGATAGAGTAGTCCCAATATGTCAGGGTATGCCACATGGATGGCATATTGTATCTCGCTTATTCTCGATTAGGCGGATCAGGGGTGTACGGTGGAGCAAGATCACGAATATCCGATTCATTTAAACCTGATCAGCGCAGAGTGGGACATAGGTGATCTGTAAGCCACATTGATGTCATATTATTTATTGTCACCCTTAGACTCACCCTCAATTGATACTGTCGAAGTCACGAACTGGCATCGTGACATATGTACGTAGGGGCATGATAAAGAGCGGAACCTGTAAAATAACTTTTTAACAGTGGTGGAAGGGTGGTGCTGTAAGGCTGTCGCTCGTCACTGGTAACGGTACAGACAAACATGTCGGCCGGTTACAGAAGGTGAAGCTGGCGCCCACTGAAAGTTTCAGTCGTTAGGGCTTAGGGTTCGATAAGCACGCACTTTTACACCTCAACTTCTTTCTAGAAGCTAAAGTTTTTCTCTTCTTCCATATGGTCTAATTCTTTTGTTCTGGTTGCACACCCCATTGCACAGATATTACTGAATCACCATCCATATTTAACATAATGATGTAAATAGATTGCACAATTGCCATCTTTTTGTACGTCAAAGTTGTCGTACTGTATGGGGCAAGGCTTCCATAAGGGCTCGTCCCGTTTACATCGCTGTATGATCTCCACGACCTTGCTCGAGTCGTGGCACAACTCTGGTCTGCGCCATCCGCAACAAATGGTAATCGATAAATAATCTGGCATAGTACCTGCGAGATATTCTTTCCGTCACCACCACTCCAACTGTATAGTTGTTAAATCACGCAGACGGTAAATTCCTAATGGCTTGAAAATTCTAGCCACCTTCTCTTTCAAACATGCACCTACTTGATGAACGGTAATTAACTACTTGCCACCAAGAAAATCAGAGGTCCTTCCAATGTGTGTCAAAATTTCCTTGTGAAGGTCTCGCGTGAGGACTTGCGATTAGATTTTCCAAATGCATAACATATTGAATCACATTGCCGACGTCACATACCTCAGCGCCACAAGTCTCATTGGTAATAAGAAATCCTACCGACGCACGGGCTCATATGGCGCTCCGAGAAGAGTCATCATTTTGCATAGCCTCTGCGAAACGCTTTTTCAGCTCTTTGGAGTGGAGCCCGTTCGCTTGGTCCTCGAGCGTTTTATTGGGAAGTACAATCCCGTCGATGCCGGCCGACCACGCCACTGTACCCACGAGCTCGTCAAAGATATAGGTGCGAACAGTATGTGTGGCAGCAAGGACTGCCTTCTTTCGATTGGGCGTATAAATACTCTTGGGAGTAGCGAGGAATCTGCTCCCAAGGATGGTACCGGACGCACCCAGAATGAGAAGAGCAGCTGCTTGATTTGAAGAGGGACATCCCCAGAAGTTGCTAAAATCTTTCTAGCTTCATCCAACTCATGTGCGAAAGAAGGACCGTCATTAAACCCTACAAAGAGATCATCATGAGCAACAGCAAGCCAAAATATGCTATTCCCCACCGGAAGCAGCAAAACCCAAACCACCGGCAAGGGTTACATGAGCCGCAACCTTGCCACCAATTGCAAAAGTCATCGGAGGGGAGACAATTGGTGAGTTAACCCCTCAAAAGAGTAGCAAGGAGTCGGCGCAACGCAAATAACAAAATCTATGTTATATACCAAGGACGTCTGTCAGAGCTGTTGCATTCAAGAGTATGGCTACAGAGAGAAACAGCTGTGATATAAGTTTGTTTAAGAGCAGGCCCTCTGGAAATGTTATGTCGCCTATTATATATACCCTCTGTGTGTGTGTGTGAGAGAGAGAGAGAGGGAGAGAGAGAGAGAGAGAGAGAGAGAGAGAGTGAGTACATGACTGCCCTGAAGGTAAAGAACTAGAGACTTGTTATCAGAACACAAACTGTCTTTGGCGCAGATGCCCGTCATCTAAGATAGCTGGTGACACAGTTTCAAACCTAGTGATCCTTTAAGATGATTGGATCTATGGATCTGTGTCTCTTGCTGCATAGGGATCCCGCCTCTGGTTCACCAGCGGCACGTTGGAGCTAAGATGTGTAAGCACCGAACGCAGAAAGGAATGAAGGTCCCGGTCATGTTCGACCGGGACCGTATATATATTGAATGACTAGAAAGCAGCCCCTCAGTGAACCGCCCGTTCACTGAGTCCTTCTGTATCTAGCTACTGCGCATAACCGCTACACGGCTGTCAAAACTCGCTGCATCACCAGCATCTGCAGCACACAGACAACAAGCGAAAACAGGGAAAAAGAAGGAAACAAGAAATTGGAAGAAGCGACATAGGTGGGGAACATGCAGGGCGTGATTGCGGGAAACAGACAGATGGCATATGTACTTGTGTAATTCACGCAACATAATTTGACTTTTACTTACACCTCTGTGGCACTACTGACATCTACATGGTTGCTATCGTCCCACATATTAACGAACCAGACATTGAAAGATTTATAGTACTTTCATTTTCATTGAATCTGTGTTAGCGCACAAGAATCTGGAGGGTTATGCATATGATCATAGATAAGAGGAGAACGTCGGAAGCAAACAACATTCTCATTCCACATGTTGTGATGGCCAGAGCCGTGAGATTGGGGCCTGGTTAGAGATTCAATCTCACTCAGCCTCTCACCCAGTTTGCGACCAATGCTGCTTCATCTTGTGTCTGCCTATACAAAGCAGAAACTTTTACCCAGTCTGACGTGAATGCAAAAATTACTGCCGAAGTTCAAGGTGGAAACCCCTGGAGAATGAGATCATCTCACCTTCAAAATTTGGTTCCATGATCCGTGCCCATGGTTCGATGTCGAAAGCCTCCCAAACAACCGAATCGCAAACGTCGATGGCCACGAAAGAGAGGAAGGGTTCTTTGAGCAAAATTACAATGTGAAGCCCAGGCGACCAGTTGACAAATTGAGAAGCAGACGCACGCTTAGCCACTAGTCATCGTTTGATAATTGGATGTACAGGGCCCTTTGATCAAGTGTATATCACTTCGGGAATGGCATAATGTGACCCAGAGTAGCAAACTTGTCATTAGAAATCATACTTAATACCTCCTTCGTATTTCAAATGATTGCCCCTGTTCCATGATTAAGTAGAATTCAGTTAGTGTCCGGTGGCGTGTGTCCCCGATAACCAAGCGATGCATTTAACTCTACAACCAAGGTCAACAATTTTTTTACAAAGGCCCAGACACAAGTTCAATGATACACAACACCCCGGACACATGTTAAATGGTATATAAATTTCCAGACACAAGTTTAACAAAAGATAATGAGAAAATCAAAAACGAAAAGGAAAACAGAAAATCAAGAAATAGAATGTAGATATGCAGGCATACCGGCTAATATCACTTGAAGGAGCAAGTATATGTTTATTGAGTCACGTTGCTTTGAATGAAGTCGACATTCGGCGTGCGGTGGGTGGGAAGAAATATGCGCAAGGAGCCCAGATCATGGCTTCATAAGTGCATCAAAAACAGAACATCAATTGCTACTCAGAACAACAGACGATTTTATTTTGTGACCTTATGTGTGCACCAGATCCAAGTCAACCAGAATAATAATCATCAGGCTTTGCAATCGAATGGACTACCCGAAGAACAGACGCCAAACTGAATGCCACGGCAGAAAGAATGCGTTGAATTACTGCAAATGCCAAATTCACATAATTGCCTTTTTTCAATTGCTAGCCTCATAGCTTCTGAAGTTCTGGCGCTGGCATCGCCTCCGACTGCGGACCTGGCAAGCGCACACGCATTGTTCCTCCCACCATCACCTGAGCAGCTGCTAAGCAATATTATGCTAGAAACCTCTTATTCCAATCTCCAATCCAGATCTTCGTCCCGGGGTGTAACCGTGGACTTGAAAAATGTCAACATCCGTAAGCTAGTTTGCTGAACATAAGCCAGACTTCGCAGAGCTGAACACACGTATTCCGTTGCAGGTGGAGATGGAAATGCGAGAATATCGATAATCGCTAGTACGTGTAGTGATCCCTTTCGGCCTTGACTTTCATCCTCACAACTGTTTAGACCCTCCGCAGGATCCTTTGGCGATCCTCAGACCTGCACGGCGCGCATCTTACGACACCCGTCATGGCGCTGAAGGCGACGAAGCCCATGGATGCATGGAGCACACCCGGGTCCAGATCTTGGCCGACATCGAGACTTGGGCACACGATCCTTCCGCTCTGCCGGTCTATTGGGTCAATGGGTTCCTATAGGAACAGGCAAAACGACCATCGCTCACACCTTGTGTGCAAGCGTCTGGACGACCAGGGGAAGCTTGGAGCGAGCTTCTTCTGCTCTCGCTCAGCGTTAAAGGACGCATCCCGCATTATCCCTACGATCGCCAGCATGCTTGCTCGATCTAATTCTGATATTCGATCAGCGATATCCGAGCTTCTTGCGAGCAAACCCGATGTGGCCAATCTCAACTCTGTGTGATCAGTTCAACTTGCTGATCATCAACCCGGTGAAGGGGGCCATTGAAAGCAATAGGAACAGTAATCGCATTATCGTGATCGATTGTATCGACGAATGTTCCGTCTCTCAATGGATAGTGACATCGTTGATCAAATTCATCCTTAATATTGATCCGGACATTCCCCTCAAGTTCCTCATCACAGGTCGGCCGGAGAATTGGATCGTGGCTGGTTTTCGTGACGATGTTGCATGCCGACTGAACGAATTCACTCTTCACGAGGTGGCCAAACCTGATGTACAACAAGATATTCAGATTTATCTTAGATCGTCACTGTCCGAGATCGCGGCAACTGAACTTGAGATCAATAATCTTGTCGAAAGGTCAGATGGTTTATTCATATTTTCTGCGACTGCCGTACGATATATCGGCCTGAGGAACGCGAATGCCAGGCAGCGGCTAATCCAGTTGTCACGTTTGGCGCTACCTCTCCCAACTCTGGACGGACTCTACAATTTGATTATGAAAGAGGCGTTCCAAGATGTTTTTAGCGAGGAGGAGAAGTCCGCGAGACACGACATACTTACTGCCGTGGTCCTTCTCCAAAATCTGCTCCCTGTGAATGCCATTGCCTCCTTGTTAATGTTAGACAACAAGGATGCTAGGCGTGATCTATCTCCATTTCGTTCTGTTATTCATCTTCCATATACCGATCATGATCACATCAATATTTTTCACGCCTCGTTCCGTGAGTTTATCGTGGATCCAGAGCGCTGCCAAGCACACGGCGTAGACTCCACAAGCGGTTATCAAATGCTCACAATCAAGTGCCTTCAACTCTTGAACAGCTCTCTTCGATATAACATCTTCAATTTGTCTGAGGATGGAATCGGAACGCTCCCCCGTCAAATCTCAGATCTGGGCATGATTTCGGGCGCCCTCCGATACTCGTGCGTGCATTGGGCATTTCATCTCTTCAAAGCGTCTCCTGGAGAGTCATCGGCGATACTCGACTGTATTTCTGAATTCTCAGATAGGCATCTATTGCACTGGTTTGAGTGCCTGAGTGCAATTGACGAGCTGGAAACAGGTGTCAAGTCTCTTCGCAATGCGAAAGAAGCCACATTGGCGAGTGCACCGTGCGGAGAAGAGTCCCAGCTGACCACTTTAAAAGAAAAACCTGATGACACTTAACAAATACGCCTTGTTGTTTGATGACGCTCGTCGATGCCTCCAGATGGGATCTGAGGCGATCAGCCACCACTGCCTCAACACCTATCGCTCTGCCTTTACCTGGATTCCTACACGGTCCTTACTACGGGAACAATATGGGACATCCTTCTTTAACATACCTGGAGCTAAAGTGCTAGTTGGTCTTGAGGATGGATGGAAGCTGTCATCAGAGCATATCATGCGACACCGTGGACCTGTACGTTCTGTCATGTTCTCAAGCGACGGGACTCGAGTTGTGTCTGGGTCACATGACATGTCGGTCCGTATTTGGAACACGGCTACTGGCGAGATGAAGCGCATGCTCGGGGGGCATTTGGATATGGTGACGTGCGTTGCGTTTTCCCCTGATGGAACACAGGTCGTATCTGGTTCGCGAGACAGATCCGTACGGATCTGGGACGCACCTACGGGAGAGACGATAGGCATGTATGAAGGTCATTCGGGGTCAGTTATGTCTGTGGCATTCTCTCCTGAGGGGACGCGTCTCGTGTCTAGCTCTCGGATGTCCATCCATATCTGGAGTGCGAGTACCCTGGAGACAGAGCGGGAGCTGGAGGGGCATACAGATTGGGTGTGGTCTGTGGCTTTCTCTCCTAATGGTACACGTGTCGTGTCTGGATCGGAAGATATGACAGTGCGTATCTGGGATGTGACGAGGGAAGAAATGGAGCACGTACTAGAGGGGCATTCCCATTTTGTGTGCTCCGTCGCCTTCTCGCCTGACGGATCACGTGTGGTGTCCAGCTCAAATGACCGGTCAGTGCGTATCTGGAACACTATCAGCGGGTAGGCAGAGCATAGCATATATCCTTCGAGTCCGGTGATGTCCCTTTCCTTCTCGCCTCAAGGATTCAGAATTCTGGCTGGCTTGGTCGATTCCTCGATCCAAGTCTGGAATGCGAGGACGGGAGAGAGAGAGCATGTGCTGAAAGGACATGCGGGTCTGGTGTCATCTGTTGGATTTTCGCCTGACGGGAAACACATTGTCTCTGGCTCCAACGACAGCTCAGTCCGGATTTGGGATCTGACTAGCAGGGAGAGTGAGTCGGGTATGTCACGTAACAGGAGGCCCAGGGTGTCAAACTTGGCTCGTGTCTGGCATGTGATTCGGAGGAAGAGAGAGGGTGAGCTGACAGGAGATTCAGATTGTGTGGTCAGTCACATTCTCGCCTGATGAGACACGGGTTGTGTCGTCAGGAAACGACAAGATCCGGATATGGAATGCCAATACGGGGGAGTCAGAGCGCATCCTCAAGGGCCATTTTCTAAAAGTGGTCAGCCTGTCCTTCTCACCTGATGGGAAACAAATCGCGTCTGGCTCGGATGACAAATCAGTGCGGATATGGAAGGTGACAACAGGAAAGTTAAAGTGCAAAATGAACGGTCATTCAGATGTGGTGTGGTGTATTGCATTTTCACGTGATGGCAGACGTGTGGTTTCTGGTTCTTTCGACAAGTCCGTCCGGATTTGGAATGCCACGACAGGGAATATTGAGCATATACTCGAGGGTCATTCGGGTGCCGTGGGGTGTCTCTGCCGATGGTGCGCATGTTGTGTCTGGCTCAGTCGACAACTCGGTCCGGATGTGGAGCGCTGCTACGGGGACGGAAGGGCATGTACTTTGGGGACATTCCAATGTGGTGACATCCGTTGCCATCTCGCCTGATGGAACACGTGTCGTCTCTGGCTTCCAAGACAACACAGTTCGTATCTGGAACATCATCGCTGGTGAAGAATCCACTTCATGCTCAGAATTCGCTTCAATCGCATTGCCAGACGGAGCCAGAAACACACATATCTTCCCAGGCACATTTCAACTGGTCGCTCCAGGGGAGAATCCGGTGTCTCTATCTTGGGGTAAGGACTGGATTCTTACCCACCCTCCACTTGAGCCTTGCTCTTTTCCACCTGACTTTCGCGGCTTCCGGACACATGCATTCTCTACCTCCAAAGCATGCTTTGGATATTCATCATGCCTCCTGATTATTGTAGATCTTAATCATGTACTTACCTGTCAACCTGGCTTATGATCATTTCATAATACTTAAATGACAATAAGAATAAGAGCCTTACTCGATAATTTCCATGTTAAGCATGAATGGTAACTGACTAAAGTTTTTTCATATGAAAATTTCACCATTTACCTACTTCAGGACACAGATGGCTGAAGTACCTAATCTTGGCTTTACTGTTCTCTATCCATCAATTTCCTCTGTCCAGAAAACCTTCTTCATCATTCCAATCACATAAAATTTACTTCAATGCTATGGGGGAAAACTTGAATATCTTCAGCTTGGTCATCAAATGAGTACCTTTGCATGCTCAGTGAATGCCAAATTGTTTATTTGTTTCAATCAGGGTTGAACTGCGGTCCTGTTTTTTTGCCGATTTTGATATCAACCTGTGCGCTTTTACATTTTAAATTTTTAGGATTTTTTTTCTATTTTTATGTGTATGAGTTCACAAGCTATTCTCAATTTTCTTTGTATATTAGTCGTGCGCGAGCCTCATTTTTGCTTCCACATGAGATGATGCACGTGGCCGGCTCCCTGGGAAGGGACCGGTAACTTGGCCCCTCACCAAGCCAGCATTTAAGGGCCAGCTCATGCCTATATGCAGGTGAAACACCACCCATGTATCTGCTTCTCCTCAGTGGTAGTCAACCACTGAGGAGGTGAGCCCAATGTAATATTTAGTGTAGTTCTAAGACTCATTTTCCTTTCTTTTCTTAGTAGTGAAATATTTTAAGTATATTTAAATAAAAATGTCAGTGGTTGATTATCAACATTTTAAATTGTCAAATTAATTCTCTGAAAACCACTGCCGAATTTGCTCATTTCCTACACAGTTAGGGGCCACAGGGAGCAAGCAGAGAAATTACTTCTTACTATGGGAAAGCTAGTTAATAATGGATTTAACTGGTCCTTGTGGTGAGCCACTCTCCATAGTTACTTTGTGTCAAAAAACTTTCTTAAACACATAGAAGGAAAAACTGATAGACCACCTGATCCTCCCACCTTTCCCAAGGCACATGTTCTCACTGATGATGAGGAAGCCAAGGTAGAGAAGGCTGAGGAGAGACTTGAAAAATATTTGGCCAGAGAAGGGCTTCTCAAGATTCAAATATTGGTCTCAGTGTCAAAGTCACTGGCCTTGATGCTAGAGAAGAAGAAAGATGCCAAAGAGATCTAGGATACACTGGTAGCAGAAATGATGAAAAAAAAACAAGATGGTTGTTACCAGCATCCAGAGACAACTCTGGAACATAAAATGCTTGGAGGATGATGATATCAGGGAGCACCTAGACAAGGCACAAGATCTCTATGCTAGACTCAATGACATGGGAGCCAAAATCTCTGAAGCAGAGTTCCTCAATATATTATTAGCCTCACTGCCACCTTCCTATGAATCACTCATGAATGCCCTTATGAAACCTCTTGAAGAAGTCGGAAAGTGAATGTTGCTAAATTGTCCTTAAATTCTCTTATTAATAATTCTACTTCAGATATTTAAGAGATGGCATGGCCGCAAATTATACATACTTGAACAATTAAAGAGTAAAAAGCTAAATTTGTTAGGCTGAGATTAAAATAACCGATGTGGCATGTATGAGCTTTAGAGCTTCACAACGACAGCTTACCTCTTAGGGGTCAATATTGTTAGAACCAATGAAACATTTTAGTGATTACACATATTTTTTCTGTTCACTTCAACACTAAAACCCAAATAACTCCCCCAATTCTATTCCCCTCCGGATACAACTTATCACAGGGTCTACAGACAACATAAGGAACCTACAACAATATTTTCGTGATTTTAGGGACATTTTTGGATGAATACCACCTGATTGGCCTGGTACCTGACCCAAGAACTCAAATAGTCCCTCAGGGTTGATGGATGGAAGATTATTGATGGGCACAGTATTTTGATATGTTAGTTTCCTCAGTTCTTCTATCTTTTTCCAGGGCACGGCCCAAATCTTTTTCCTTACCCATGTTCCATCACGCACCCGACCGTATCAGAACGGACTCCGGTTTTACTCGGAGAAGATTTCAACTAGCATAGCCTTTTCTTTTCTTATAAGTACCCAGATTTATCTAGCAAAATACAACCGAAGTTGAATTTGCCTTTCTATACTCCCATTCTCAGTAAACCTCGAAATAACGCCAAAACTCTTTTCCGCGCTGAACCGAAGGTTCAGCGCTAGATATTACAAATTCCTAATTGAGACCAAAACACTGAAATCTCGTCATAACAATACATGGAACTACAAGATCTAATCTGCCACACCAACTAACAAATATGTTTGAATTCGGAGCGTTCAGCCCGCACCGCCCTGAGATGTTGGCACAGCCGTGCTTCAGCGCTAAGTTGCACAGCCCTTAGCATCTCTTGCACAACACTAAACTTCTGCCTCTCGAACCATCATAATCCTTTTCCACTTCCCTGCACATCACGAATATTTCAAGTTCTATCCTTCACTTGGAAGAGAAAGACCACAACTCGAGTATCCCTCAACCTCAGGAGAATGAAGTATCCTATGCGGAGGGACGAATAGGGCACAGGATAGGTGAGGCTGCAGAGGTTTGATGAGATTATGAGCAAATACAGTAGGATTGAAGAATTCTTTAGGCAGCTAATTTATTTATCTCCTCAGTATAGTCAATAACTGAGATGTATATTCGAAAATATACCTAATTTATTTATCTTACAAAAGAAATAAAAGAAGAATTAGCCCTGAGGCTTTGTACATAATATTATACAACTCACCTCCTCAGTATAGTCAATAACTGAGGAGGGAGGCTTGCGCGGGTCATGTCTCACCCGCATATACCTTGCAGCCAGCCCTTGACCCTATCGAAGGTTTGAGCCAGGCTGCCAGTTCCAAATCCAGGGAGCTGGCCACGCTAGTCGCGTCGTGCGTGGACAAGCGCCCGTAAGTAGTGTACATAGTAGAACACGAATAGCTCCCTCAATAGTGAGGGTAAAAATACAAAGAAAATTGAGAAAAATAAGGAGTTCAAAAGCGCACTGAATAGTACCGAAATCGATATGTTAATACAATATATTGAGATTGCTCTCTCAGGGGTGAATGCAAGTTTGCACCCAACAAGGTTGCCATATCTGCTGCTTCGAAATATGTTCCCAACCAACTAATCCCTACCACCGCTACACGAGCCTCAACGCTTATGAGTGGTCCGTCGAATGCACCCTCAACCATGCGAATGAAGCAGATAAGGTCCAAAGCTAATGAATCAAATGTTGGGTACGTACTTTGTTTGCTTCCCGTTTATTCCTCCATGAAATATTGATAATCTTACTACTATACTTTTAATGTGCGCAGTGATTTTTTTTATACCACAGCTCTCGTCCTGTCTTGAACATTTTTAAACGCATGTTACGGCTGCAGCAGAACAACGGTAGTAGCATCAGCGAACCTCAAAGCCAGAAAACAAGTGGCAAAAGCTGTGAAATGCATCCAGGTATGCCACATCTGGTATACTCAATTCTCTGTCCTTGCATACCTTACCATTATCGCAGAATCACAATCGACATCTGCGCCATTGATAAAATTCAAAATGCAGGAGAGCCAAATCTGTGAACCTGCTTGTTGAACAATGTGGCATATACGAAGTGCTGAAACAGGTCCCGTTTTCTGTTTCAGATGCTATGGGAAATGTGAATATACATCTTGGAAGTGAGATTATACTTTATCCCAGCCATTAATTTCCACTCTGAAAGCACATGTACCTTGAAGGTATGAATAGTCAGCCAATACCTATGTCCTCAGGTTCCTTGGATGACCCCAATGTACACAACATTGAAGTTTTTTTGGAAACACAGTATGCTGATGCCCAATTACAGATACCAAATTATACACGTGATGATGTTAACCTTCTTGAGACGATCAATCGCTATGACGTCGATCTGAGTCCTCACTCGAACTCATCTATTACCGCAGTCACAGTCAAGCTGCATAAAGCAAAACGACTTGATGGTCGAATAGTTCTTGTAAAAACGTACCATGGCTTGACTTCTGAACGGAAGAAAACTCTCGTCAGTCCCCCTTTTTTTCCAGACTCTGGGCCATTTTTAATCGTGCCGTAGTTTGAGCGAGACATCTCTTCGCGAAGAGATATCATGTGAGCGGTGGTAGGAGATCAAGTGTAACAAACGCTGATCACTTTATTCTAGGGATCCTTCGATAGTACAGCTTATTGGAGCGAGCAGAATCACATGCAGCATCCCGTTCGAAGTGTATCACATGCCAGGCGAAAATTTGGAGAGTTTGAGGAGTTGGGTCACACGGATCCTGTCATCAAACCCCGTCGAGTTTATATATGGACTCTATGACATGGTTTGTGATGGCATATATGAGGTTGTATTGGTATTGATGCACCTGGTGGACCAGCGGACATCAGTTCTGGTATGACACACTCAGTCGCTTATATAAATATTTATAGTAGTCATCGATGACTAGGCATTGGCGGAATTTCCACTGTCGGGAAATTTTGAATTTGGATTCCCTGTTGATGGCATGGTAATGAACCATTGTCCCATTTTAACCTCGCTGACAATCTCTAGTGTGACGGCTTTTGCGTCACAGTGCAAAGAGGACATGATCGACCCCAGTGGAAACTGATTTATACCGGTAAATTATCAGGTGGACAGAGCGACCTAAATGTAAGTTGCCATATTTATAGCTGATCGCAGTCATGTTCATGGATCCCGATAGTTTGTCCGTGAAATTCTGTTTGAAATAGAATTTATTCTTCCAACGTCAGTATTACAAGTTATCCTAAGTACATTTTTGGTATAAGAATATCTGTCTACAGGAAGGCGTGGAACGGATACAATGCTGACCCTGTCACCTGGATGGGAAGGCTCATGCTTCGCTCCTCGTTGTGGACGTACGGTACTGAAGACCTCGTGGATATTCTTCGATGTCGATTTGACGAAATCACACTTCCTATGGTTGGAGCTGCATTTTTTGAGCAAGGCTGGCTAGCGTTGGGTACCTGTTACATCCTATACACTGCCAATGCTGTCAGTGGTGGGGTCGGTTTGGGTGACATTGGTTATGTTGAAGAAAATGGTAAATTTGTGGTTGTCGATAATGTTCATCACCACATACAAGGACAAACTGGACCACTGTCCTGGAATTATAAGGGGATCTGCAATGGCGGTGACAACCCCAAGTACACTCCCGCAGAAGCTATATTTAGCCAAGCAAGTCAGACTTTCCAACGGCGAAGGCAAGTCCGATTCCACTTTTGTCTCTGTCTTGTTTACAAGTCATTATAGACTCGTTCCTCTCGCTCTCCCCGCGCATATGGCCATAATCATTGCTTTAAAATACAACAATCTCGATGAAACACATGCGTGGAAGTGGTTGCACTGCCACGCTCGCTCCATCATTGCCCGTCATGGCCTCTCTATTCTCCCTCATGAGCTGAAAATAGGTCAGTACCTCTGTAAGTTCCGAAACGTAGTTTGACCAGCAGCGTGAATAGTTACCAGAATAGATTGCCAATATTACATTACTCTGACACTCGTGGGCGGTCCCAGTCTGCCGGAACATGAATGGAACAACTTCCAATGGGACACTCAAGCACATCCCGGGATGAAAAATGCCGCCGTGTACGTTTTTTCAAACAACGATGGACCAAATCTCCGGGATTCAAGAGTACCAGAGTTTACGACCAGACTTCGTGCCTCATTCGACCCCAATCCGCAGTGGCTGGATGACGCCGTGTGGTATGCCGAGAATGCCGATTCCACTTCGACTGAAGTGCGAGATGACCTTGCTCTTCATTCACATGCGCTGTAACCATTTCTTGAATTTCAAAGTAATAACGCCATGCTCATATTCGACTAGGGACCTCCGTATAAATTACCTACAACTTCCCATCGGGGCTGCTTGTATTGTAAAGGCAACTCTATTGGCAGAGTAAGCCTGCGACATGTGAGTTCAGCATAAGAGCTTGTGTATTAACTACTATACCTGCGACATGTGAGTTCAGCATAAGAGCTGAAGAAGCGCAGATACTACAAGTGTACTACTT